>PVKH010033230.1:0-12038 GCA_004027955.1 Chaetophractus vellerosus | reverse complement strand
GTGGGTGGCTGGCTGCGCTCCACTCGCAGGCGACCTGCCCTGCCCGTGGCGGCTTTGCCCTGTCCGTGGCAGCTTTTTGCCCTGCCCACGGCGGCTCTGGCCTGCCCATGGCAGCTTGCCCTTCTCAAGGCAGTCTGCCCGCTAGGAGAGGTCCCTGGGAACCGAACCCGGGGCCTCCCATGTGGTATACCGGCGCCCTATCCACTGGGCTATATGGCCGGCCCCAAGAATGCATTTTTAAAAACACATTGAGTATAAAATACCAGATTGAAAATATCTAAAGTTATAGCATTAGGTATTTTCCAACTCTTGGTAAACCAGGTGAATAGGTTCCAAAATATTATGGAGCTTTGCAGTCACATGGCAACCATTTTAACTTAATTCCAAATGAGAAGTTTTGCCAAAAGTTTGGAAGAAGCCAAGCCTTACTAATTAACCAAATAGTTGAATATTGCTACAAAGATGTGAAGATGTCTTTGCTCAGTCTCTCACTCAAGAATTACTATATACCCATCTTTCAATCTATCTATTCATCTATCCATCCCTCCTGTCCATCTATCCAATCACTATTGAGTACCTACTCTGAGTCCAGGAACATTTCCAGGTATTAGCATACACTTTAGATATAAAATAAGTCGTTGTATATATATTTTTACCTTAGTTTTAAATGGTCTTAAATATTCTTAGAGATGGTTTAAATCGAAGACTTTTGACTGCCTTGTAGTAGCCCTTGAAGAACACAGGCCAACTGAGCTTATTTGCAGAATGCTTTTAGATGACTGGACTTCAACCCTGCTTTCTCTATTTTCCTAGACACATTATGTTACCCTGGTTTGCTCGGCTCCTACTTTTAGAAGGGAACCAGAAGATAGTGGGGTAGGACAAGACAGTGAGAAACATGGAGGAGTGTGAAAGTTAAATTGGACACAGCTGCAGAGGCCCCCCCACACCACAAAAAGTAAGTGGCTTTGAGCATGTAGGTGAGGAGGTGTGGTGGGCATAAGACCCCTGAGGGCACAAAGGCCACCATGGCCTACCTGAACACCAATGTTGTTTTAGCAGTAGTCAGCAAAGTATGTGTAACACAGAAATTGAACAATTAAGACTTTCTTGCTAAACCAGCCAATCTGGTTCTCTTTCTGGAGGGGCAAAACAAAACTGAAGGGAAATTCCTGCTTTAATCCCACTTGGTAAAGTGTAACCTCTGATATTCCACTGTGTGATCTCTTTGGGGAGATTGAAAGACATCAAGTGATTTTAGAAAGTAATATGATCTTTTATTTTCCTTTGGACTTCCTTTTATTATATTTATCTTGATCTATCATTAATGGACCTGTTGTTATCCTAAAAGAGAAAGTATCAAAGATGTTGGTTGTGATGCCAAGTTGTAAGTCCGCTTTGCTGATGGATATCCGGGCAACACAGAATGGGATGGGGGAGCCCTAAGCATTCAATCTCCATCAGAAGTTAGTCTGGATTCATAAACAAGAGCACATGCTGAGACTGAGGTAGTGACTGCAACAGTTAGGTACTTCTTCAGCAAGGTTTACAGAGTCTTAGTTTTTCTTCATGTGGTGGATATGGGAGAAGTTGGGGAGGTCAAGAGAAAATAAGCACAAGTCAAAGAGAGACTTGTAAAATAAACAGCAACATCTGGCAAATGATTTCCTCCCATGTACATAAGAAGGACTCTTATTCAGGGAAGTGAATGAGAAATGTTTTTCTTGGCAGCCTGTTAGCCTAATGTTCATCAGATCTGGGAACGAAGCTCACTCCGGTTTATAGCCGTGCTCCTGCTGGTGGTTTGGACTCTAAGGCCTGGTGCTCACAATGACAGCCCTCCATTGGGCCATTCTTAAGAATCATTAGTTTCACTCTGAAGTGTTTTCAAAAGATGTTTAAACCTTGAGACTTTATAACTCTTCATTATCTATAATTCTGTTTTTATTGTCTTAGTGAACTATATTGTTTACATTTGGGTGGTCTAATACAGCATTTTCTTTGCTCAAGTAACAAAAATATATTAAATTCTAACAATTCAGTAAATCACTGCTGACATTCCAATATGGTAGAAGCCCTCTGTAATTTCCTGATGCATAACTATTCACAATAAATGAATAAGAAGAAATTGACTTGCAATAAATTATCTTGTCTCAGGTTTTATAAAGGGTGCTTTCAGGCCTTTTCTTGAAAAAAATAGACATATTTTTATTGTGCTCACAGACTAAAAAGAAAAAAGAAAAAAAGTGCTTATTATATATTTAAAAAAATAAATCAGAAGTTTATAAAATGTAAAACACTTTGGAGTCTTTAGTCTAGGTCATGTCAATGACAGTTTCTTGATTCTTGTCTTTGTGTTGTTCAGAGACTAAGGATTAAAAAAATATTACTATTGAACATTATTCAGCCCATAAAAAGGATAATGTTCTGATACATGCAATAACATGCATGAACCTTGAAGACATGCTGAAAGAAATAAGCCAGACATAAAAGGACAAATATTGTATGATCTCACTAATAAGAAATAATTAGAATAATCAATCTCATAAAGAGTCAGAATCTAGAATGTAGGTTACCAGGGACCAAGGAATGGTGAGTTAATGCTTAAATTGTACAGTTTCTATTTGGGTTGATTGTAAAATTTTGGTAATGGATGGTGATTGTAGTATAACATAGTGAATGTAATTAACACTGAATTATTTATGTGAGTGTGGTTAAAGGGGGAAATTTTAGGTTGTATATATGTTACTAAAATAAAAATTTTAAAAACCATAAAAAATGCTTAACAACTGGCAAAAAATATTACTTTCATATAATAGTCACTATTTTAAAGTTAATCTAAACATAGCAAAACTTTTAAATTTTATTGTAGGGCTTCTGTGATTTAATGCTTTCCAGTGCACTAGGGGTTGAGTGGTGCTTTCTTTGTTACGAGGAAGAGAATGGGTTAATAGTGTGTTCCTCCAGAGGGCACAGTGGGTAGAACATTCATTCCATTTCCCATCTCACGTCTTTTCTCTCCCTCCCATTTCTCAACCGTTGCCATCTATGAAAAGCAGATGGAAGCAAAGTGATTTACATGTAGAATAAGTCTGCTTTGTTTTGTGGGAAATGTGAATGCCCCAGTTTAATGCTTTTTATGATGACTTTTTTAGGTCGTTTACACAGTCGAAATCATCCATTTTTTTGAAGCCATACTCTCAGAAAAGCTCATGGACTTAGATGGGGATCTGTCTTATCTTCAGAACCATAACTTACAAGGTAAAGAGAAAAAATTCTGGGATTTCCAAAGGGAGAATTTGTCTGAATAGCAGTTATCTGAATAGCAGGCATAGTAGGAGCTAAGCTGTCCCTGGAGCTTGCCCAGTGGCCACGCACGAACGGGAAAAGCTGTCACAGACAGACAGACTGAAATGGTTCCGCTATCCCCCCCCCCACGTTGTGTTAAGAAAAGTAGAGTAAAGATATAACTTACTTTCTTGAATCGATGGGTACATGGAATTCAGAAAAGGGAGAGGCTATCTCTGATTGGTGATGTTTGACATTTGCCACGAGGAGTGACTTTGATGACAAGTGCTGGAATGGAAGGGGGTGGAAGAGCATCCAAGCAAGGGCAGTCATGTCCAGCAGTTACTGACTTTATAAAACGGTGCTAAGCACTGTGCTCCTGACTCTGTATCTCTCCGGAGAGATCCAGACCCACACGATTGTCCCACTGCCCACCGCACACCCCTCCTGAGATAGTCCACGTGTAACTTTTTAGTTTTTATGACACTTTAGAAAAGAAAGCAAAACCAGGAAATTTATTATAACATCCAGGGCTCTCTAATTAACCCAAACGGGGGCGGGGAACACAACCAGAAGAAGGTGCAGGCTTAGCTGGCCTGGAATTTTGTCTTCTCTCTTCCTTGTTTGCACCTGTAGATTCAATTTCTCTGCTCTGTCATGAATGTGGCAAGCGGTTTATGGCTTCCTCGTCACTGTCAAGTTTCTATACCGTAGTCCCAGCTACATGAATAGACTGAGTCAAGTTTCTCTTGGTCCCTGTTTCTCCTAACAAAGACTAGCAAAGACTCAAAACAATCTATGGTATTATCTCAACCACTAACCTAAAGCACTGAACAAAGTAATTAGTGAAAAAATATGTAGACAGTAGGACAGATTCTTGGACCCATGACAACGGAGAGGTGGGAGGAAATTGCCTTTGGTCTAAAAGATCAAACTCTTGCCTAGTTAACATAAGTGATTGGCCTGATGGTGCCACTTGTGGTGACATGTGGGTTCTAAGAGAGTTAACTGCAAGGGACTGGGAAAGACCAGTCTGGAACTAGATATAAACCCAGGGGGCAGGATTGTCAAAGGCAAGGTAAGAGCCTAGTTTTAGAGAATTTGAATTCTGGACTGTTAACTGAGCCACAGAGAGCAAGAAGCAAAGCAGACAACTTGGCATCAAAGATGTGGAAAATGAGGGTTTAGTTTTAGAAACACTAACTGGGGCCCAAGGGCAGAAGAGGACTAGCAGCAAAAGTGAGTGAAATGATCCTTTATATGGACCGTTGGGTCCCAGAGCCTGGGGCATAACTCAGCTCCCAAGTTCCCATAAGGAAACATGGACCTGGGCATCTAGGAACCAGTGGTGAGGTAGGGTAAAGGATGTCCTATGAAGAGATAGTAAAGACTTCTGACTCTTTTCACTTGAGAGTATCATGGATGAGCTGAGATATATGTGTGAGGGGTTTGTATTTGTATGCTTTGTTATTTAAGATCAGGGCATGGAGAATCTGTGAAAAATTACTTCCCTCATCAATTTACATATGATTTATCAAGAATACCAAGCACAATTTGGAATCTTATTTTCTTATTGACTTGTACTATAACCTCAGAGACAGTTTCTTTTACCTAAAATACAGCAGTACAATCAGACTACTGATAATCAGCTGTAAATCGTGGAGAGGAAAAGCCTTATATCAGTGGAGAATTCCCAAGTTTACCTTCTTTTTTTTAGTGCAAACAAAGACATCTGTTTTGAATAACCATTTCCTTTGCTCATTTTCTCTATAGTTTCATTTCTCTCTTGGTTCTGAAAGAGATGGTAATAAACGTACATCTGGATGTAGTATTGAGTGTTTATGTTTCCTATCTTTTATAAGACAGCTTCCTCATGGTTATTCCTTTTCTGGCCTCCCTATTACTTGTTAATGCAGCCTCTTTCCAGAATACCTGCCCTCTCTTTAAGCCTTGAAGACTCCAAATTGTATCCCATGAAGCCTTCTTCAGCTATTCTACTATTCAGTGTAGCTTTTTGCTTTTATAGTCAATGCTACACTCTTTAGTATTTAATTTTTAAAAAATGTCTTTCATGTAAGCTGCTTTTCCTCCCGTGGAGACCATCAGACTCCAAATCTTGTGATCTTCTATGCTGAGCAGTTATCTTCTTGTGGGGAATATCCATTTTTCACTAGTCCCAGATAAATGTCCCTTTCTTCTTGGATCTTGCATCACTCTTCAAGAACCTAGTTCCCCATTCTTGGGTCTTTTCCTGAATAGCCACATGGGTCCTAATGTTGCATTTCAAATGCCAGCTTCATGGACTTCTTCTTAAGATTTCCGTTATATTTCTTCCCTGCCTGCCCTTTCCTTGGTCTCTCTCTGTTGCCAGTCTCCTACCATTAACTCTACCTGCTTGGACAGAAGACCTTTTTGAAGCAAATTTTCTAGACTCCTTGATATACTTGTTCATGACCTGGTGCTTCCTGCCACCCACTTTCACATTTTAGTGTCCTTTTAATATTCTGCCATATGTTACAGATATTTGGGTCCATGCTTCAACTTTGCTACAATTTTAAATTTCATATTTGTGGCCACTATGTGAGGTACACACTGTTGTCCCAATTTTATAAATGATAAAACAGACGCTTTAATAAAGTTATATGCCCAATGCTAACCCACCCCTAAGAGGGAGAAGAACAATTCAAATCTAAGTCTTATTTCCCCTACATCACAGTGAGAGAGGTCATAGGGGCATCACAGGCCAAATGCAGAGGTAATGTAGCATACCTGCTTTGGGGGAGCCTTTCTTGGGGTGCAGACAATCCTTGTAACTAATGGAAACTTAGAGAGTTGCTTTGGCAATGTTTCAGGTTTTCAAAGTAATGGATTCCATTGTGTTACCAGGCTGAAAATATAATTGTAGTTACCATTTGGATATTTGTGGAAAGTTGTTGTCCTGAATTTTTAAATAATTTCCTGTGAGATTACTCTTTTTAGAAGATATTATAGAAAAAAGGTCGCTATGACTTAGAGAACACACGTTTGTGGGGGTGTTTAGAATTAATTTTCTTAGGACTTATTGTTTCTCATTGACAGGGAAAATTAAAAAATGTCTTTTTATTGCTATTTTTCACTTACTCATATCCAAATAGTCTAATATGCAGTTGCCTCTCATCTGCAGTTACCACAATGTGCCATTTTAACTTAAAAGGGAATGTATATAAGTATATACAGCAATATAGCAAATAAAAGTATATTCAAATATTGCATGTTGGCTCTCTGTAAAGTGATAGAAGAATCATGCTACACTTGGGATTGTCCAGGGTGAATTTATGGATTTGATAAGGCATGCAGAAAATTATCATACAATAGGAATTGAAAGCTATTATAAGGCAACAAAAATGACAGTAATGTATATTTATGTATACAACTAATATTAAAACAAGAATAAATCTAGAAGAGAATTCATGTTTAAAATCCCTTTCAGCTCTTTGAATGTTAATCACAGCAACTAATGCTTGTTTCAATGCTTTGTGCAAAGGAGTTGGATAAGGAACAGCCAGATAGGCTGAAGGAAAGCTAGAGGAGTGAACAACAGAAGATCAAGTGAAAAGAGCACCTTAAGAAGAGAATTGCCAACAGTCTTGAATCTAATAGGGCAGTAAGATGAAGTCAAAAGTTATCCATTGGAACAGCGAGACATGCACTTAGTGTGGAGAGAGGCCCTGTAATCACAGCGGGGTTGAAGTCAGATTGGCCCGAGTTGAGGAATGTGTCAGTGGTGAATAAATGGAATCTTTCAAGGGAAGGGGGATAAGGGGCTATTTAGTAAATGGTGCTAATAAAATTGTTTAAAATACTTGGTGAAGATGAATATATTGTTCCTTCCATATTTCACAGTGACAATTACCTTTACTATATTCCTTGGCAGCAAATATAAACATTTTCTTTGATATCTTGCTGATAATTTCTATGTCAATTATGTCTCCATAATGAAATTGTCATTCCGCAAAAGCGGTGTTTTCATTTGTATACTCCCCCTATTATTACAGCAAATAATAGAGTACCCATCATGGGAGCAAAATGGAAAAAAATATGTGGGCTTCAGAATTTATTGTATTAGATTTGAGTCCTAAGTCTGCCATACAAGCACATTTGAACACATCTCTTAATTCTTTTTCAGTCTTAGCTTTCTCATATGCAAAATGAAAGTAAAAGTGTTGACAGTTCTTATTCCACGGGGCAATTGTGTAATTCAAATAAGTTATGTGAAGCACTGCAGAAATATCAGTAGTCATTATTACAGCAAATGCTTGTTGGTTGAAAGATATTGACTTTGCACCCCTTGAAAAGTGACTGAAATAATCCCATTGATGAAAACATGCTTAGTGCTTCAATGGGACAAGAGGGCCCAAGATAGTATGACCTCACTGAAGTGGACCTGGGCAGAGAAGGAAAAAAGAACAACAAATCCTTCAAGAATGTTTTTATAAAGGAGATAAGAGATCTAGCAATGAGCCTGGAGGGAGATATGGGTGAAGGAAAGCTTTAGTTTCCCTTTCAATGGGAAGAAATTGAACATTTCCAAGCTAATGGCAAGGTGTGAGAGGGGCGTATAGGAGGACTCTGTACTCTCTTCATGATTTTTCTGTAAACCAACAACTGCTTTGATGATTTTTTTAAAAAGCCAATGACAAAGATCCATTGGATAGGGGGAATTGAATATTGAAGAGAGAAAATTGGTAGTTCCTGAGAAGGTGGGCAAGGATAGCATTCAAGGCCTAGTGAGGGGATTGGCCTTATGCGACATTAAAGCCATCTTCCCCACTGTAACAGGAAGGAAGGATGAAGATAGCGGTAAGGAGTTTTGTGAATTTGGTAATGCATGCTTAGGGAATTGGGAAGATTGCTATTGGAATACGATGGACCTAAGTTATATTCCAGAACCATATTCCAGCAAGATCAATGACGTCGTTAAGAATGGTCACAACAAACAAGCTGGAAGAAAAAGGTTATGATCAGAGAGTGGGTTACTTAAACTAGTGCTTTTGGTACTGGAACAATTCCAAGGTTCAAGCTGTAACTCCAGAATTATGTGCTGATGTAAGGTGTTGGAGAAATTATTGGAAACATGTTGGTTCAGAAACTAAGAAACCAGGTTGTCAGATGGACTGTCCATATGGCTTTTGCATTTCCTTTAAGAGATGACAAAGAGCTTGGAGATAAGTGGCAGACTTATGAAAAGGGATGGCTAAAAGATGTGAGGCTTAGAGAGACAGGAATGAGAGAGTGATGTAGAGTCCAAGGGTATGGGCCCCCAAAGAGCAGGGTGTTTTCCTAGAAAGGAGCCTGGCAGTGGGGAAGAAGGAAGTTAACAAATTCACTTTCTAACCCTGATATCCTCGAGCAAAGAATAATAAACATCACCGCAGAAGTTTGCAGAAGAAGCAATATCTTTAGGGGAATGCTGGGGTTCAGGTAGGGTAAGGCTGGAACATTTGGTGAAGGAGTCAATGTAACAGAGAGTTTGTTGATTCTAGAGGGCACAATGGGTAAGTCTGGGAAAGGAAAAATAGAACATTAAGGACTCATGGTGTGTTAGAACAGTGCTTCTCAAGTTATAATATGCAACAAAATGTTCTGGGCGTCTTGTTAAAATGCAGATTGTTATTCAATAAGGTCTGATGGTAGGTTTAAGACTGCATTTCCAGCAAGCTCCTTCGTGATACAGACCACTACTTGCTCAGCGGATTAGCAGATATAGTTGCTTTGGTGGAGGTAGGGGGCAGTGGGAAGGTGGGGGGTGGAGCAGGGGCAATACTTTTTTGTGTGGACTGATGGAAGCAGGGATAATATTAACAATTATTAGATTTACTATGTTTAGGGACTATTCTATGTGCCTTGCCTATATTAACTCATATAATCCTCTTAACGACCCTTTGAGATAGGTAATGTTATTATCCCCTTTTACAGATCAGGAAACAGAGGCACTTAAGACTATACAGCTGGTAGAGACAGAGCTAGAATTTGAATGCAGGTGAGGTTGACCGGAGATGACATGCTTTGCTATTTGAGAGATATAAAGGTTTCATTTCAACAGTCTGTATGAGGAGAGTGAGTACTGGCCTGGAGTCTTATCTCTCTTGGTAGGTACTCCAGACACTTTTGAATAAATTAGTACTTCATAGTTACAATAATCTTAGGGAGCGAGCAGGATAGGGTCTCTCAGATGAGAATTTGCAATTCTTTCTCCTACTTTTTGTTAACTTCCATTTTCATAGGTGTGTGAATGTGGTTCTAGATTTAAATCAGTAGCTGTAACTATTCATGCACTAGTTAAATGCAATCATTTGCTTATTCATCTCCCAGAGCTTGCTTGCATGTTGGGAGCAGGATGGTGGCAAAGGACCTTAGTTCTCCTAAGCCCCACCAGGTTACACTTGCATAAATAATGATTCTTATCTATTATCTGTTATTTGGATACCCTCAGTATGCTTTGTGGGTAGACACCTGGGACTTGTCAAATCCTCCTTTGCCTCCTTGAAGAGATTGGGAACATGCAAATAGATTCTAGAAGCTAAAATCATATTTATGATAGTTGGAAAATTGTATCTCCATCCACATCAAGTTGTCAAGCTGTAATGGTTTGGCAGTTTTATGTAATTATGAATTCCAAAAATATAAATTGAGTCATGCTTGTAAACTGATCTGTTAATCTGGGCATGATTAGGTTATGATTAGGGTGTTAACTGGGCCACGTCAGTAGGGTGTTGAGCCCCGCCCCTCAGTGGGTGTGGTCTCAAGTATAAAAGGCAAGGCAAAAGACAGGGAGAAGATTTGAGAAGCAGATTTTTGAGAAGCAGTTCTGATGCTGGAGAGAACGCCCCAGGAGAAGAGGAATGAACTGTTCACCTGATAGTCTACATCTGACTTTGTGGAGGAAGGTCACTAATACACAAGCTAGTCACATTCTTTTGGCAAATTGATCACATTCTTTCCGGTTCAGCTTTGCTAGATTTCTTCCTAAAGGGATCTACAAAGAGAGTAGGGAGTAGAGAGATTTTTTATCTTGCATGAAGAAAAACCCAAATATATTCTCTTTCAAGACAGTCACTCATGTAGAAGGGTAGTGTCAGCTGTGACAGGAGATTCAAGTGGGGATTAAAACTCAGCACAATGAGAAAGAAAGTCCCTTAATTCATACCATATTTAGCCAGAAATTTCTTATGATTGGTGTCATACTTAAAGGTAAAATGCTTGGAGGACTTTCAAAGCTCATATTTCATTATTAAATAATTGGGTCGCAGATCTCTGCTAAGAAATATGTTCATAAAATAAAATGGTAGAGGTCAAAGTTGTATGTATTAGTCAGTCAAAGGGTTGCCTTTGCAATATATCAATAGTTGGTTGGTCTTTATAAAGGATATTTATTTGGGGTAGATGCTTACAGTTACCAGGCCACAAAGCATAAATTTCTTCCCTCACCAAAGTCCATTGCCATGTGTTGGAGGAAGACCGTTGCCAACACTTGCCAGGGTTTGGGCTTCTGGGTTCCTCTCTTCCCGGAGCTGCCTTTCTCTCTGGGCTTAGAGATTCCTCCACAAGGTCAGCTGTAGACTATCAGGCGAACGGTTCACTTCTTCTCTCCTGAGGCATCCTTTCCAACATCAGAACTGCTTCTCAAAAATCTGCTTCTCAAATCTGCTCCCTCTGTCTTTTGCCTTGCCTTGTATACTTGAGACCATACCCACTGAGGGGTGGGGCCCAGTGCCCTACTGATGTGGCTCAGTTAATGCCCTAATCATAACCTAATTATGCCCAGATGAACAGATCAGTTTACAAGCATGATTCAATATCGATTTTTGGAATTCATAATTACATCAAATGGCTACACTCCATCCTCTTGAATTCCAAAAATACATTACAATATTCAAAAAAGCTTAAATCAATGACAATGCAAATTCAAAATCATATCATAATCATTTTAAACAAATACAGTTCATCTTGAGGCAAAGTCCTTCTGCTATAGGCCTCTGAAACTTACAAAACAATTTAACTGCTTCCAATTCACAAATGCAAAGACAAAGGATAAACAATTTCATTATCATAGGAGAAATTGGGATGTTAAGCACAAGTCCTGGATCCTCTACAGTTCAGTAAACCTGCAGGGCATCCTCCATTCAATTTCAAAGTCTGAGAGTCATTCTTAAGATGATGATTTCTTCTCCTTGGGGCCACATGGGAACCCACCCTTTCCACAGGCTTTCCCAACAGCCATTTTCTTGGTTCCACCCTCATCTAGCATCTGGGTGTGGACCAAGCTCCAGACCTCATCCTCCAAGAATGTTAGGGTGATTGCCACATTTTACCCAATCTTTGGGTTAGAGTCTTAGCACCCCTAGTACAGTGAGGTGAAGACAACATTCCTCCTAACCATTTGCATACAGGCTCAACTCTCTCAGAGCAATGAGTTGACCAACTGGCCTTCTCTAATCTATGTGGGACAGGAGCATCTCTCTAAGACCTATGGGGTGCTGACCTTAACCACCCTAATTTTTGAGGAATGTGCTCCACCCTCTCTGTACCCTGGGGCGGCAAGACTCTTCCCTAACATTAGGTGGGAACATCTACCCTCTTCAACTTCTGGGGCAAACTCACCCTCTCTGTACCCTGGGGAGGCAAAACTCTCCCAGAACATCGGGTGGGGATATCTACCCTCTTCAACTGCTCAGACAAACTCACCTTCTCTGGGCACATAGGTGGGGCTC
>PVKH010033229.1:0-12042 GCA_004027955.1 Chaetophractus vellerosus | reverse complement strand
AAAAAAAAAACCTTTGAGGGGATAGGGGAGGAAGACGTTACCTTTGAAAACTCTTTTAAATAGAGTAATATATAATGTATAATAGAGTTTTGTACTGTGGCTGTTTGAGATTATTTTATGAATTCCAAAAAGAGAAACATTATGTTTGCAAACTAATGAATCCTCTGGGTGTCATACCCTTTGATTGCATTAAAGTCAGCTGAAGGGCCATTAAATTAGATTACTTGATAAGATCACTTTAGGGCTTTGATTGGACTATGTCAGTAAGGCATGACTCAGGTTGAATCCCCACCCCCTTATTGGGTCGATATAAATGGACTCAGGTTCAGACAGACACAGAAGAGAGAGCTCTGTCATATTTGATCTGCCATATGACATAAAGGAGAAGGCTCAAAGAGCTGAGTCTCTGAGGAGAGATGGGCCATTCACCTGACAGCTTATAGCTGAGCTTGGTAAGAAAGCAGAACCGCCAAGACAGATAGAGAAGGCCCGGAAAGAAAGAAACAGTGAGCCCGAAGGGGAAGGCAGAAACCAGACACAGATCGGTGGCCACCTTGCTTCAACACGTGGCAGCTGACATTGGTGAGAGAGCAACTTTTATGGTGCCTCGAGTTGGGCTTTACACCACCTTGGAATTGTAAACTTTTACCCCAAATAAACCCCCTTTATAGAAGCCAACAGATTTCTGGTACTTTGTATCAGCATCCCTTTGACAAACTAATGCATATACCATTGCTCATTAGTTCCAATGTGGCCACTTCCTTCCTACAATGTTGGAGCATATTATTGTTACTTCCTGGTTTATATGTGAAACTTTATTTTCTTTTTTGACTCTTTCACTTTAATGCTTTTGACTTTGCTTCTCATTGATTCTAGCCTATTATTTTCTTTACAGTAAATCTCAAAAAATTTTCCTTCATAGTTAAAACATTCAATCATGTATCTTTGTTAATTATTTTAATTACTTTGTTAGATTTTATATATGCTTTTATTATTTATTTATATTTATTTAATCATGTAAACATCTAACTTTATATTACTTTACTATTTTCCCTCCTTACTCTTTTACATCCTTTGTTTTATGAGTTGTTTTTAGAACTGCCAGGAGTCAAATCTATTCACTGGGGTTGGGACAACAGGAGAACCATTCCGCAGGCCTGGGCACTGGAACCTTCTTTTTGTGAGTGAGCTTCACCTGCTCTTGGGATCTTCCTAATGGTTCTCCCAGGATTATTAAAAATGTAATTCCCAAAATGCTTCCATTCTTGCTAATCTTTAGAGATGGAACTCAAGTACCACTTGATAGCTCTGATTTCTTCTAACTGCATTTGGACAAAACAGACTCCAAGGCCTAAAATCTTCTACTGAACCTGCTTGACAACTACTGGTAGTTGGAAAAAAGTCTACTTAAAAAGCAAGACCCTCTATCTAGAGAATATAACCAACAGCCATAATCAGCCCCAAAGCAATCAATGTCAAAGGCTAACATGGAATAATTGTTTTCACCCTAACAGGTACTGGGTATTGAAGAGTAACTGAAATTTAGAGTTTTAGGTAGGCAGGCAGACAACCAAGAAGCACTGGGGATGTGTCAGGCAGGTAACTGGGTAGCAACCAAATGGCAGTGATTTTAGGCTGTGCCACAGGTGGTGCCAGTAAACACTGGCAGGATGCTATAGCAGAGAGAATGAAATACCGGATAGTAGTCATGTCACCAAACAGGGGCTTTGACTGTGAAAAAGACAGAAAATCTGTTACAAACCTGGAGGGAAAAAATGAGGAGGTTTTCTTTGGAACAAAGTAGAAGGCCTGTTATCAGGGATGGATTAAAATATAAGGATAATTTGCCATTCTAGACTCCAAAGACTTTTAGTTTCCTAGGCAAAATCATGAGTAGTTCTGTCTAGAGTCTAAGGAAAAGCAAGTGTCAATATGGGCTTCAAGTAGCCCCATTTGGGGATAAGGAAAAATGCAAAGTCTGGGAGGTGTGCAGGCTTGGCATTATTCAACCTTTCCATTATTGTTTAATTTATAAAATTACTCTCTAGTATAATTACTCCCAAACATGAAAGCAATTTGTAAATGTCACAGAAGAATGCCAGGAGCTTTGCTTTTACTAAACTTATGGAATATATTTTAGAGTGACACACACAATATCATAGTATAGGAGCCACCATTTTTATACTTTGAAATAGGCCTCCAGTGTGTGCACTAATTAAATCTCTGGTATGCAAATCAGGGAGTGGTGTTTCTCTATTTTGTTTAGTGGTATTTCTAGAATCAGGTACAAAAATTGATCATAAAAAGAAATATCTTTTCTTTCCATCATAGGTTTCTGCTAAGGAAAACACCACGTTGCTGGAACTACCCCTTCTTATTTCCTAAGTAGGACAGATGTCTCTTGTAATAGGAGAATGTGATATAGAGCTGCAGAGTCACCAATCAGGGTTTTGAGAACCGATTGAAAGCCAGAAGAAATGAAAAGAGGAGCACCCTTTTCTTTTCAAGTTTACATTGGAAGTATAAATGATAATATTATCATGGAAAGTTGTCACACAACTTTGATTTGGAAGGCAAATAGCTAACTGTGGCAGTTTGAGATTATTTTTGTGAATCCCAAAAAAAGGAGAAGGATTATGTTGGTAAACTGATCTGTTCCTCTGAGTGTGATGGCCTTTGATTATATTGGATTCTGTGAGGGGCATGTGATTAAGTTTACTGGGTAAGATCAATTTAGGGCTTCTGATAGGGGCTACATCATTAAGGTATAGCTCGGGTTGAGTCCCTGACCCCTTTGTGCTGTTATAAATGAACACTCCCTTAAGAAGACACACAGAAGAGGAGAGAACTTGGTCCAGTTCTGCCATGTGACAGAAAGTAGGATGCTCAAACAGCTAAAGCCCTGGGAAGAGAGACGAGCCATTTACCTGAGAATTTGCAGCCAAAGAGAACAGAGCAGCTGAGCAGCTGAGAAAGCCTGAGAGACCAGGCAGAGATCACCTACTATCTTGCTTCAACACATGGCAACAGACTTTGATGAGAAAGCAGCCTTAAGTTGGACTCTTTAGGGCCTTGAAACTGTAAGTTTTACCCCAAATAAATACCCTTTATAAAAGCCAACAGATTTCTGGTACTTTGCATCAGCACCCCTTTGGCTGACTAATACACTAACCATAAAATTCAGAAGGAGTGCGTTTCATTTATTCAGAAAACAATAAAATTTGAATTATATAAGGTTACTCTGAATTCTTTTTAAAATACTATATCACTTCACAGTGACAGCAATGTTTCCTAAATCAAGAATCCTATAATATGTGGTCTGTTGTGACTGGCTTCTTTTACTTAGGATAATGTTCTCAAGATTCATCCTTGTTGTTAAATATATCTGTACTTCATTCCTTTTTATGGTGAAATAATGTTCCATTTGTAAATATACCAACACTCTGCTTATCCATTCCTCAATTTATGGACATTGGGGTCGTTTCCATCTTTTGGCTATCATTTTTTCATTTTTTAATAATAGCTATGCTGGTTTGAGTGTTTTTTGGACCCCGGAAAATTATGCTCTTAAACTAACCCCTCCCTGTGCCTGTAAACCTATTGTTGTGGGACTTTTTGGTTAGATTCAATTGAGACCTTTTTATTAGATCACTATTGATTGGATCTCTTTGGTTATCCTATGATTTCTTCTAGGGGTTTTATAGTTTTGCTTCTTATATTTGGGTCGTTGATCCATTTTGAGTTAATTTCTTTTCATGTTCTGTGAGAAAGGGTTCTTTCATTCGGTTGCATTTAGGTATCCAGTTTTCCCAGCATCATTGTTGAAGAGACTATCTTTTTTCCAGAGTGGACCTGGCACCCTTGTCAAAAATCAATTGGACATAGATGTCAGGGATTATTTCTGAATTTACAGTTCAATTCCATTGGTCTATATTTCTGACTTTGTGTCTGCACCATACTGTTTTTAAGATGGTAGCTTTGTAATAAGTTTTAAAATTAGGAGGTGTGACTCTTACAAGTTTGTTCTTCATGACTTTTTTTTTTTTTTTTTTTTTTGCTCTTTGGGGGTCTCTTACTCTTCCAAATAAATTTGATAATTGGCTTTTCCACTTCTGCAAAGAAGTTCAGGAATTTTGATTGGGATGACATTGAATCTTTAAATTGCTTTGGATAAAATTAAATATTAAATCTTAATATTTAATTGTCCACTCCATGAACACGGATTGTCCCTCTCTTTATTTAGGTCTTCTTTGATTTTCTTTAGCAACATTTCATAGTTTTCTCTGTACAAGTTCTTTATATCCTTGGTTAAATTTATTCCTAGATGTTTGATTCTTTTACTTGCTATTGTAAATGGGAATTTTTTCTTGGTTTTCTCTTCAGATTGTTCATTACTAGTGTTAGATACAGCATTGATTTTTGCCTTTTGATCTTGTACCCAGCCATTTTGCTGACTTTGCTTATTTGCTCTAGTAGCTTTGTTGTGGAATTTTCAGGATTTTCTGTATACAGGATCATATCATCTGAAAATGAAAAAGTTTTACTTCTTCCTGTCCAATTTGAATGCCTTTTACTTCTTTTCCTTGTCTGTTTGCTCCAGCTAGAAATTCCGGTAAAATGATGAAAAATTGTGGTGACAGTGGGCATCTTTGTCTTGTTCCAGATCTTAGAGGGAAAGCTTTCCATCTTTCATCATTGAGTATGGGTTTTTCATATAGGCCCTTTATCATGTTGAGGAAGTTTCTTTTTATTCCTAAATTTCTAAATGTTTTATCAAGAAAGGATCTTAGATTTTGTCAAATGACTTTTCTGCATCAATTGAGATGGTCCTGTTTTTTTTTCCCCTTCATTGCATTAATGTGGTACATTATATTAATTGATTTTCTTATGTTGAATCACCATTGAAATACCAGGGATCTTAGTATTTAATACTTTTATTTAATATCACTTGATCCTGGTGTATAATACTTTTAATGTGCTGTTGGATTCAGTTTGCTAGCATTTTGTTGAAGATATTTGCATCTATATACATGAAGGTCATTGCTTGGTAATCTTCTTTTCTGGTGATACTTTTATCTGTGTTTGATATTAGAGTGATACTGGCCTCATAGAATGAGTTAGGAATTATTCCTTCTCTTTCAATTTTTGGAAGTGTTTTAACAGGATTGGGATGAATTCTTTTTGAATGTTTGGTTAAATTCACTAGTAAAGCTATCTGATCCTGGGCTTTCCTTTGCATGAAGGTTTGTGATTACCAATTCAATATTTTTACTAGATTTTGTTCTGTTAATATCTTCTATTTCTATCATTATTATTTCATTTTCTTATTAATTTTATTCGGTTATTTTGTTGGCTTCATTTTTGAAGAAGTTTTGGGTCGCAGAAAGGTTACAACTATGGCAGGGGAGGATTGTTGGTGTGGGGTATCAGTAATGGGGGGTGCATGGGAGGAGGTTCACCTGGGAATACATAAAGGCATATGAAAGAGTTCAAGTGTTCATGGGGCACTGTCACAATGGGTGGACATCCGCACAATAACTGAAAGAATAACCAATTCCCATCCTGGGGAGTTATGCCACATTCCCTAATGGGACAGCAAGGATCCCTCAAGTACAGAAGCAGTGACTAGTGAAGGAGGATGGACCAATTGATGGGCCCTTGATATTGATGACTATACTTATGAACCTTTTCTTTTGAAATTGAAAATTAGCCTAGTATTATAGGTTGCCTAAGAGTTACCTCCTGAGAGTTTTCTTGTTGTTCAAATGTGACCTCTTTCTAGGCCAAACTGAGTATATAAATTCATTAACCTTCCCTCTGGCATGGGACATAACTCCCAGGATGAGCCTTCCTGGCACCGAGGGATTACTACCAAGCACCAACTAGCAATGCAACTGGAAAAAAGACCTTGACCAACAGAGAGAAAGTGTAAAGACAAATGAGTTTATATGGCTAAAAGTCTTCAAAGTGAAATTGGGAGGTCATTTCAGAGATAACACTTATGCATGTCTGAGCACGATCTCATTGACTGCCACAATAAATATTGCCTCAAATAGTGGGGCTCCTGAAGGTTCTGGAGACATCCAGACACTATAATCAGGGCTGACAGCTCAGGAGTTTGGCACCCTGACAGTGGGTCCTACTTGGAATTTATGTTCTCCAGAGTGACCGAGTTAAGACTCAGTTATGGTTTCCCTACACATGGCTCTTCTGCCCTTCTATTTGAACCTATAGTTAGTACTAGAGTTGCTAGGTTTATGTTGAAGAGACTTAAATCTCTGGGCTTTACATGTGCCAGTCTGGCCCTGAATCTCAACAGAGTTGCAATACCTACTCTTCAGTTCATTGGACTCACTCAGGACAACTAACAAGGAAATGATAATGGACAATGACCATCCCAAAGAACAGAGAAAGTCTGCAACTGCAAGCAAAATAGTCCCATCCATCTGCCCCATGGGATAGAAGCCCCCTCTCAATTAGAGGCAGAGTGGACATCACTATCCCAGAATCCTCCAGATTAGGGAATGAACAATGGACTAGAATAGATTTACTGTTATCCAACTATAGACTTATTGTTATTTTAGCAATGGAAGAAGTTTTATCATTGATGTGGAATCAGCGGCCACTGGAAGTTCTATGGGGAAGGACATGGGAAAAATAGGTGTAATATGGGGACATTATCAGAACATTGGAATTGTCCTGAATGACATTGCAATGACAGATACAGGCCATTATATACCTTGTCATAACTTACAAGATTGTGCAGGAGAGAGTTTAAACTACAATGTAAACTATAATCCATGCTTAGTGGCAATGCTCCAAAATGTGTTTATCAATTGTAACAAATGTACTACACTAGTGAATGTTGTTAATGTGGGAAAGTGTGGGAGGGGTAGGGAGTGGGGCATATAGGAATCCCCAGCATTTTTTATGTATCATTTATTTAATGTAAGTATTTTTTAAAACTAAAAATTAAAATTAAAAAAAGATCTTCTATTTCTTATTGAGTCAGTGTAAGTAATTTGTGTATTTCTAGGAGTTTATCCATTTCATCTAGGTTAGTAATATTTTGGCATACATATGTTCATAGCATCCTCTTACAATCCTTTGTATTTCTATGGGGTCAGTAGTAATGTCCCTTCTATCATCTCTGATTTAGCTCTTTGTATCTCTATTAGTTTTTCATTTTCAGTCTAGCTAAATATTTGTTGATTTCATCGATTTTCTCAAAGAACTAACTTTGGATTTTGTTGATTCTATGTTTTTTAATAATTCTCCATTTCTTTTGCCGCTGCTCTAATCTTTGCTATTTCTTCTTTCTGCTCACTTTTTCAGTTTGCTGTTCTTCTTCTAGTTTCTCCATGGTGTAAGGTTAGGTTTCTAAGTTGAGGTATTTCTTCTTTTATAATGTGTATATTTTGAGCTATATGTTTCTTTATCGGTACTGCCTTTGCTGCCATTGTTTGGATATAGTTCTCATCAAGTTTATCCTGCTTGTGGTTCACTGGTTCTGTTGAATGTGTATATTCATGTCTTTCATTAATTTGGAGAAGTTTCCTGACATTATTTGGATAATCCTTCTCTCCTTTTCTCTCTTCTGCTCCTTCTTGAACTTCCATAATGCACATATTGGTACGGTTGATGATGTCCCATAGTCTTTTAGTCTGTGTTCACTTTTTATTTCTGTACCTTAGCCTGAATAATTCCCATTGCCTTGTCTTTATGTTCACCAAATCCTTCTTGGCCAGCTCCAATATGTTGTTGAAATGCTCTAAGTAATATATAATTTTTCAGTTATTGCATTCTTCAATTCCTGTATGTCGGTTTTGTTCCTTTGTATAATTTCTATTTATTTATTGAGATTCAGATTTTGTTCATTTATCATTTTTATGATATCATTTTTTTCTTCATGTTTCCCTTTATTTCATAGAGCATACTGAATTACATTCTTTAAAAGTCTTTGTGTGCTACTTCCAAAGTCTGATACTCCTTGATGATGGTTTCTGAAGTTTTATTATGTTCCTTTGGATGAACTTTCATTTCCTTTTTCTTTCCTTTTCTTGCAATCTTCTGTTTAATATAAGTGACAACTATTTTGTTGAGCATAAAGAATTTAGGTAAAAGTCCATTTAAAATGGCAGGTGCATGTGTTATGTAGTTTTGTAGGACCTTTGCAAGCAAGGAAGTATTTATAAATACCATGGCATGAACAGTGGTGATGTGTAATTTCAGGAAAATAGAGAGTTTGAAGTGTTGTTTCTGATGTCTACCATCCTGGTAGTGAAATCATTTTCTCCTCTATCCTACTAATAGTAGCCTCATTAGGTACCTCCTGTACTTCAGAAGTGGATAGGCCAATGAAAACTTGGGGCCAGGCTTCATATACCTCATTTACTATACACCAAAGACAGCATAGAATATTCTAATATGGCACATACTTTTTACTGGATTAATTTTATAATAGAAAATTCTATTAATGTCTCGTGGTTCCTCAGACCAATTGTTAGCCACAACTATGCTTTATTTCAATTTGTCTCCTACTCAGAAATGTGGCTATAGCCTCTTTATCCAGCAAACAAATAAACCAAAATAATGAAGTTAGAAAGAAAGGAAGGGATACCTTTCACCATTTTCCAACTCTGCATCCAGCTGGGTGAGGACTGGAGCTTACTTCCCTGGGGTGTTCTACAATATCTGCTAGTGCCACTGACTAATTGATTCAAAGTCATATTCTGTTTTACTCTCTTTCTGCTTTCTATGCTAGAGGAGGGATCAGTAGGTCATGTAGAAGGAAAGGTTTTCAATCTAATGGCATCTAGGGATGTATATGAGGAAGCATATATTATGGGATTATGTAAGCCACACAAAATATTTTGGCCTTTGTATAAAGTACAATGCATTTTAGCTCAGCACTCTTAACTGCACCACACAACCCATTTATGAAAATTATAAGATTTTTCTCAAAGTATTGCTGAAATAGTCTTATGTGCATTGGAATTCAGACTCTTCTTTCTTGAATTATTCTTGTTATGTTGTTTATGATGCAGAGAAAGGATGCATTATTAAGCAACGCATTTATGTGGAAGGGGTGTGTGTGTGTAACTGTAGGGGGTGAAGATGGGAGAATACCAATCCTTCTCCAATAGTGGAGAAAAATTCTTACTTTCCTTTCCCCTTTTTCTTTCCAGAAAGGCCTGGCATGGAAACCCTGTGATGTTTTCCAAATTCAATTTAGGCTTGGACCTTTCTTCGTCTAGTATTGCCAGATATTGTTGTCTGACAAATCTTTGAACCTGAACTGAGCCAGAAAATTAGGGCCCTGGAAAAAGAGTCCAAGTGAAGGCTCCAATTCAATAAGATCTGGTTGAGTCCAAGTAGCACAATCATAGCAACCTCATAAGGGTAAGGTGAGTGATTATGTCAATGCAAAAATGCCAAAAGCCTCTTGAGCTGCAGGCTCAAAATAGCAAACTGTAAGGTGATATTTTGAATAGAAAATGTCTCAAATAATTTTATAAACAAAAGATGAGGGATAACAATAGTGTTTTACATTTATATAGCACCTGGTATTTTTCAAGTGTGTTCATATATACATTTCTATGTTCTGCTAGTGTAGTTGTTCAATGATCACAATATGTATGTGGAATTTTCCTGGGTTTTTGGTTCATATAATCTACATGCACAGAATACTAGGAACTTAGCTGGTTCCACTTGTTTTTCTGTGATAAGCCTCAGAAGTTAGACACTGTTTGACTATATTCAGGACAAAAGATCATACAATAAATTGGAAATCAATGGAATCAGAAGACTTCAGTTGCGTTATTATTATTATTATATTTTTTTATTTTATTTTTTACTCAATTATGCCTCCCTGGGTCAATGCTGTACTTATGGGTCAGGCCAAGATCAGTCACAAGGGCCACAGAGTTGTTGCTAAACAAAACTGTGTGGTGTCCACAAAGAGTCTACATACCGCTGGCATATTGTGCAGTTACGTAGGTTGTTGTATAATCAAACCTATGGGGAGTTAGACATGTGCAAATCTGAGGTACATGGGAGAGGACCATGGAATGTCTTAGCTGAGTATACTCAGCTCTTTCCCCCAAACTTATCAAACAGATAAATCATTCTTCTGTTCTTGGGGAGAAATGAATGGGAAGCAGGGTGAAGCTGGATAGATTCTACTTATAATTTTTTTCTCCCAGGGGGAGTTAAGAGACTTTCTTGCCCTTATGGAAACAGGAAGAGTGGGAAATACATAAGCTACAGTGTTTTCATATTTATATTTATTTGGTATCTATGTATATTTGTTTACTGTAGCTGAGCACATTTTGCTATAGGATCATTAGTTCCTAGAGGTCACTTCAAAAAATCATGTTTTAATTTTTTGTGCTGCAAGTTATAGACTCAGAGACAGTAAATAATTTTATAAAATATTATCTATAATCAAGGTGTAAATTAGTCATGTGATACGGCACATTAGATGACCACCATTTAATCTGATCCACCATTTTGTTGTTTCCAGAAATTCCATTAAGAAAATTCTATTCCTTTTTTTTCTTTTTAACACTGGCATTTTACCTAGGAAATTTATTTAACATGCTATTAAATTTTGTAAACCCCATAAGCAGGGTGCCTTAGTGACAGTGTTTCCAAAATGTTTTGATCAGTATCTCAAGTGGCCAAAGATTTACAAAATTGGGGGTACATTTACTTTAACAAATTATTTTTCTTCAAAATAGAACTAGGAAACAAACCCTAGCTTATAAAGATGCAAACAGCTCTTTCATCCTGTGGACATTAAATACAGTTTAATTTTTTAAAAACAAACTGTAAATACACAATTGGTTAAAACTCATTGTGGGCCCGGCTAGATAGCTCAATGAATAAGAGCAGGCTGGGGTACCACATGGGAGGCCCCGGGTTCGGTTCCCGGGGACCTCTCCGAGCGGGCAGACGGCCCTGAGAAAGGCAAGCAGCCGTGGGCGGGGCAAAAGCTACCATGGGCAAGGCAAAAAGCCGCCACAGGCAGGGTGGAGCCCCCACGGGCATGGCAAAGTCACCCGTGAAAAGCGGAGCTGCTGCCTGCGAAGCGGAAGCCGGCAGCCCGCAAAAACATGGAGGACTGCTGCCCGCAAAACATGGAGCGGAGCCGCCCGTGAAAACGGAATGGAGCCACCCTCGAACGGAGCAAGCCGCCACCGCGGAGGGCCTACTCGGCACGCCGCCGCAAAGACAGGGGGAGACAAGAAGCAAACATAGGAAACCACAGAAGAATGGACACACAGCAAGAGCAAGGGGGGGTGGGATATGTAATAAATAAAAATAAATAAATAAATCTTAAAAAAAAACTCATTGTAACATTATTGTTGGGGCATAAAATTAACACTTTTAATACTTTTCAAAGTTACAATGAGTGCTGTGGTCCTGGTATAAAGCAATGTGATATATTACAGTTAGAACGTGTATGTAAAAATTAACTAAAAATAAGAAAAAAAATGAGCCAATTATTTGGTAAGGCCTGAGATTTTTTTCCTAATTAAAATTAATTTTTTTTCAAGTGACATTAATATGATACCATGATATAATGGTTGTTATTTTCTATATTCTATTCAACCAACACACTTGTATTTTTTGTTATTAGTTATATTTCCAGGACTAAGAAACAAAGTTTACTAAATGTTCTATCCAAATTCCATTTTTTTTCCTTGCAGTGTTTATACAGTGTTTTATGAATCATTAAGCATTAATAATATTAATGATAATATTCTTTAAACATTACTTTTAACTCCCAGTTTCTGTTTCCCTTCTCTGATAGGACAGGCATACTTGCCAAAGAGTGATCTCAACTGTACTAATTTTGGTACTGGCTAAAGCCTGAAGCATAATCTCAGAAAAGTGGTGAGCATGGCTATCATGAGGTTTTTAGATTTGAGTCCAAGGACATTTAAAAGGGTTCAAAAAGATGATATGCTCTAGATACAGAGACAATTAGTGATATATTTGCAGTCCAATCACAGTAACTAAATAGTACAGGGAATG
>PVKH010033228.1:0-12045 GCA_004027955.1 Chaetophractus vellerosus | reverse complement strand
GGAGTATACATTCATATAGTCACATGCATAAACAATAAGTGTATAGTATAAGTTGTGAACTTACATAACAAACATGCATGACGTATAGGGTTCCCATACATCACCCCACCACCAATACCTTGCATTGTTGTCGAACATGTGTTACAAAAAGCATTGTTAAAATATTACTACTAACTATAGTCCATATAGTCCATATCCTACATTTGGTGTATTTCCACTCCCACAACCCACCCCATTATTAACACCCTGTATTAGCATTATACATTTGTTATAGTTCATGGGAGAACGCTCTCATATTTGTGCTATTAACCACAGCCCATCATCTACCATGGGATTCACTGTGTTATACAGTCCCATGCCATATGTAGTTCTTTCAAAGTGTACACTCAGTGGTTGTCATTTTCATTACAGAATTGTGCTGTCACAACCTCAGTCAATTTTAAAATGTTTTCATTACTCCCAAAGGAAACAGGCTTCTTAACTGCAAGCAAAAGAAGCAAACTCAGACTGCCCCGGGGCTCACAGAATTGATAGGGGGCTGGTAGACCAGGCTTAGTAATGGACAAAATCCATGAGGTAGAAGTGGAGAGAATGAGGAAGGCTATGTCGGTATGGAAGAGCAATCTAGCCTGATAAAGTTAAGGCTTTTCTACTTTTCATCTCCCCTTTCTGGGGTGACAGGCATATTTTCAGCACTATGGTGTCTGCATGAAATGAAATAGAATTAAATGTAAGGCTTTTATCTAAAGTTTAAAAAAATCAACTGCACAAATTTTTGTTGAAGACATGATTTAGCAATGGTGAATTGAAGATCATTATTGTTATTCAACTTTCTCTGAGGCAGACATGAATAAAATATAGGGCTACATACTGAGAAATCTAGATTTTTGCAGTAAGTCCCTACTGCTACTTTTGAGAGAGAAAGATACATAGAATACAAACAGAAGAAAGTAATAAAATGTATAACTTACTGTGTAATAAAAACATTGAAATAATACCAACAATGTTCCAGGCACTATGCTAAGTGCTTTACATATTTTAACTTACAACAGCCTTATGCAGTAAACCCTATTTTACATTTACTGTACAGATGAGGAAACTTCTCCAAAGAAACTAAGGTAATTTGATCAAGACTATCCAGGTAGTAAGTAGCAGAGCTGGGAGTTGAACCCAGGTAGGCTGACTCTGGAGCTCTATGCTATACTGCCTCCTAATGAATAATTGAAGAAATCTGGGGGTTTTTATAGAACTTCTATCCATTTTCAGATGTTTTAACTTCCATATGGGAAAATGTTGAGTCATCAGAATAGATCTATAATCAATGTTCAATGGCTGGGGAGGTATTGTTAGGAGACAGATCCTAACTCAGTATGATGAAGAACTTTGAAATTATTCAGCAAGGAATTAGGCTACTGTGGCAGGCATGATTGATGGCCTATACCAAACAGCCATTTCCCTACTGATATTGGTAATAAAATTATTATTTTTTCTCAGGAGGCACTGGGTTCAACTGCAAGACATGATTCAAAATTGGTCAAGGCCAACTGTGGCTAGCCTATACTCCTCTGACAATGGTTGGTCTAGAAATGAGTATGCGATTCTCTTCTGGCCAATGAGATAATAAAGTCTGCAAGGGCTTGGGGATAGGATTTCCATCTTAATAAAAAGTAAAAACACATGAGGATGAAGCCCGTGGTGTGCATTAACTTTTTGTTTTGGATAGTATCATTTGAAGACAAGATACTTGAGACAATCAGAAAAACCATCGCTCATTTCCAACAAGATGGAAAGAGAATTGGTCCTTGGTGACCCTCTTGAGCCCCTAGCCAACTCTGGTATCACCTCTCTCCTGACTTCTTGTTAAGTGAGATGCTGAAATTTGTACTGCCTAAATATGCTGTTACTTGTGGCACGAATCATCCTGATCTAGATGCCTAGGGAGTTAGTGAGTTCGGTGTCCCTGGGAATGAAAGTAGAGTCTGGAGGCCTAATTCTCAGGAATATTGCAGCAGGGGCTCGGGCTTCAGATGGGACTTTACCATGGGACAATTAAGGTCCTTTATAGTCTTTATATTCTCTGATTCTTTTCATGCCCCTACCCAACCCTGCACAAGTCTCTCTGCATGACTCCCTAAGAGAGTACGCATTGAGCCAGACTGGCAGCCACAGCTGATGCTTACTATGAGTCACCTGTAGTGTAAGGCCCTTGGAAAAAGACAGAGGCTGTGATGTCACAGCTTCTCCAGTGATGCAGCATCAGGGGACAGCCAGAAATAGACGTGTGGAAGCCCTTGCCACTGGCACTTTCTTGTACTCTGAAACAGTCACATTTTTGTTAGCTCAGACACCAGGCTGCTGGAGAATTGGAGAACCAAAATAGACTGGACGTCTAGTCACCCTCCTAGAATTCCCCGTCTGCTCTGAAAAAGTTCTGGGGACACCCAAGGTGAAACTCACCCAGCAGAACATTGAAGATATGACAGGGATTTAACTAGGATTTGGTTCCTAATCACAGGGGGCCACTCACAAAAGAAGGCCCTGAGAAAATGTCTTGAGCTAGCTTTGCCCTCAACATGTTCCCGAGGTCTGAGGTTGGAAAGCGTCAGTGGCCATGCTCTGTTCCATCTCTCACTTCCTGGTGCTGCAGGCTGTTTGCTGTTAAATGTGGCAGCCAAACCCTTTAGAGCCATTCTGGCCATCTGATGGAATACAAAGGAGCTGGAGATCTCTGGTTCTTCTGCTTGGGAACAATTTTTATATAATATTGAAAATCATAGCAACAGCTAGTATTTTGGGGGATTTTAGGGGATCAGTAGATAGTATCTACCTTCTTTTCTAAGTCCAATTAAGAGTTAGAGATAAGATTCAGAAAAATGGATATCAAACTGTCAGCTCTATTACTGATGGAAGTTGGGTTGGAGAATTTAGTCTGGGAAGGAGGTAGAAATAGACATCCTAATTCATCTCAGAGAATAACCCTCAGACCAGGTGTGCTTGGTTGTTCAATCACAGACCTCACTTTTCAAGGTCAGAACCTCCATTATTGAGCCTAATGCATAACTGAGAGTAGACCTCTATATACTCTTTCAAATACACACTCTGATAAATCTTTCCTCTCTCATGGAGAGAGGCCAGGAATGTTAGTCTAGCTGAAGTCCCTGTACACTAAACATGATGGGTGAGAAGTAAGTGTTTCCCTCAACTATATGGATTGAGTACTCCTTATTTTCGAGGCACTGTGCCAAGCATTTTGCATAGACCCTATGAAGAAATTACTAGTATTATCTACATCTTACAGATGAGGAAACGGATCCTGGAAAGATCAGGAGCTTTCCTGAGGTGACACTGGTGTGAGGTAAGAATTGGTCTCTTAAGCCCCATGTTGCAGAACCATCTCTGCTTTACTGCACACTGTTTGGGGAAAGTATGAAGAGAAGGAAGAACAGGGGATTCTTCATCTGAAGACTTGGGCTTTAGCCCAGACTCTGCTATTTCCTAGCCCACACTACTATCCTCACCAGCAAGATGGGGCATGTGATCCCCTTCTTGAGAAGCATGGGAAGTTCCTCTGATGATCAAGTGAGAACATGAGTGTTGAAGTGTTTTACAACTGGCTGGCCCAGGACATGGATTTGCACTTGGGAGCTGGAGCACTCTGGATTCCATTCCTGCCTCCCTAATCATTTTTCTAAATTATATGTACCAACCACTTGACTCCCAGTACCTTGGTTTTGCCATCTGTAAAATCTGAGCAATAGTTCTTGACTTAATAACCTCTCAGAGGTGTTATGATGCTTAAAGGGGATGAAGTTAAGAAAATGCTTTCTATGTGTAATATAGATAGGCAGGGAGATGATGAGACTGTTATTTTTGAAAGATTTTAATTACTTTTGTGATAAAATTGTTTCTTAGATGTTCATGGATTCATTTATCTGAAGAACTTAATTGGTGATAAATTTAGATTTGCATGTCAGCAGTTTTATTTAATGTAAAATACTAAAATGAAAAAGCCCAAGCTAGTTAAAAGAATAATTCAACTAAGAAGCATTAAAACATATCAACTTTGTGCCCAGCCTTATGATGGGTGTGAAGGGGAATAAAATAAAAACTGTCAGACAAGTACATAGTGCTTATTAGGTTCCAAGTACTGTTCTAAATGCTTTAAATATCTTAATTTATTTAATAATCACAACCTATGAATAGGCACTATTAATATCTTCAATTTTTAGGTGGAGGAACAGAGGCTCAGAGCAGTTAAGTGACATACCCAGGGCATCACAACTCATAAGCAGCAGAGCCAGGATTTAAAGCTAAAAACAATCTAGCTTTGGAATCTATTCTCTTAACAGCCAAAACAGGGCTTTATAAGGCATAGTCCCTGCCTTCAAACAGCTCTGCAGAGTAAGAGGCAAGAATTGCACAAATGATAAATTGGAAAGCAATACAGGAGATTGCTGAGTTGAATTATGTGTCAATTGATATATCTGATGATAGGAGTTCAGAGTAGGGCAGACGATGGATGTATGGTGTGATGTGGAAGAGGTGGTGCCTGACCTGGGCCTTTAGTGTGGTGGAGTTTGCATAGTTAGGAAAGCCATGGGACCACCTTTGTGAATCATGCAACATTTTGTGCCTCGTTGTCTTTTGCCGTACAATTCAAAAGGCAATTCCTACTTTGACTTCCTTACAAAGTAAAATTTTCTTTGAAAATCATAAAGTACTACATGTCTATAAAATAGGGTAATATATATTTTTAAAAATCATGTAAGTTTCTACTTTTTGTTGTTCCAACTATGTGGACTTTGCCCTGGAGAGTTTTTTGAGCCTATTGCCTAGAGAGAGAAAAGGGGAGATTGGGAAGACAGAGGAGGATACAGACTAAGCAGAGTACCTGCAGATAACCAGGCTGCAGACGTGAGAGGGGTTTACCTCAATTCCTTTAGCTTCCTCTTTAGCATATCATGGGCATACTTTATCTAAGAGAGGCCCCAGAGGAAAGCCAAGTGGAAGCCTGCCCCTGTCTGGCTTCAGAGGTCATAGGGAGTAGGAGAGAGAAGGGAGCAGGAGAGCAGAGCAATGACACGTGATTCTAATTTTCTTATCCCTATGCTCATTTTGGCATAGGAAGCAGGAGGTGCATTAAATAAACTGGGACAATATTGGAGCTAGATTTGCCTCTTCACCAGCCTAGGACACAAGATAGACCTGCTGGAGCTGCATGATGTAGACTGAACCCAGCAATACCTGAGAGTCTGATTGGGGATCTTGCCAGAGTAGGTAACATAGGTTGGGTAAGCTGGCCCGGCAGTCAAGACTGCAGATCACACCACCTGGTAAGGCAGAGTGGCATTCCTGCCAATTGCAGAGAAGTCGATGGTGCTGGCGTTTGGTGAGGTGAGGCCCAGGAAGCTGGGGAGAGACACCCAAGCCCTGCCCTGTGGTTGAGGCAAGAGAGAGAATGTCAGCTTCCATGTCTACCACCTAAACCAGAAGGCAAGCAGCAGCCAGGCAGACAAGGGGTGAGATTCCTGGAGCAGAGTGGGCAGGAGGCCCGTCCCCGCACCCCACACCATCACAGATGCTTGTAAATCACACATCCCCCCCTCTCTCTCTCCCCTTTCCTTATACCCAGAATCCATCTTGATGGAGAAGCAGGAGAAGAGTGCCTGAGAAATTTTTTTTAAAATTCAAGGGTGACTGATACTACTTAAAGTGACCACTTCGATAATAAGAACAGACTGATTTAAACTAGAGTGGGAATTTTAGTCCCTTTTCCACCAACTGTCAGATGGGGACTATAGACAAATGAAAGTTCAGTTACAGGCAAAAGAAATTCATTTTCTGTGTTCATCCAGGTTGAAGTGAGAACAAAATTGTGTGATCCAATTATCCATAATGTTGTTAAACATTTCCGACAAACACTAACATATCTAAATATTGAAATTTCCTTTTAAAAATATTTAAGTGACATTAACCTTTGACTGAAACAAGATAATATATGTAAAAGTTCCTGGCACTTATTAGGTTTGGTGAATGTTAATTATTTTGATATTGTTTAGGGTCAATGTCAGGAAATATAACAGCTCTGCTTCTTGGATAACAGCTCTTGGTTCTGCATTTAGAACCTGAAGGCTGGACAAGATAGACCCAGCAGGGCATCTTTGCTTCTCCTGTATGTAATTATGAGAGGCATTGTTGTCCAGAGTAAAGGTTCCCAAACCAGGTCCTGCCTCAGAATCATCTGGACAGAATGTTAAAAAATATAGGTGATTGCTCCTTCCTTTCCCCTTTGTGATTATGATTCAGTAATTCTGGGAGGGTGTCAAGGCATCTTTGGAAAACCATTAAAAAGTTGTGCAGATGGCATTGTAAATACCAGGAGGCATTATCCTTTGATATGGTACATCTTCAGTTCTTTACTTTTATGATTGTTTGGAAGTTGACTCTTACAGATATATTTATGGGAAGACTAAAGAAAGTCAGGATTGATTGTTTTTTAGTTTTTATCTGTACAAAGTTCTGTGTCTATCCAGCTCAGCTTCTGTCAATTCCCTAAATTCCAAAATAAAATTGATATAAGGAGGATGAGCTTTTTGTTAGGCTAGATAAAAAAATACCATTTCCCTTTCACTTCAGCAGAACACTAAATCTCCAAGCCACAAGCATGGATTTAGGTGAAAGAGGGAATCCTCACCCCAGACAGACTATTACCTTTGTGTTCTCTCCTGTATATCCCTGTTCTCAGGTCCCAGGGTAACATTACTCCCATCAACTCTAAAACAGGGAGTTTTACTGCAGTAAACCACAGACTGCAAAGCAGGTAAGTAGTGTGTAAGAATTCCTGAAGGATAATTCTCTTTCTTTAGGGTACTATCACTTTTATCCCACCACTGCCACCATTTTAGGGGTGCTATCCCCTTTAATGTGGCCTCCCGTCACTTTCTGAGTCATCATTTTCTGTTGGTCACCTGATCAAATGTTGCAATGGCTGAAGCTGGCAAATGGCCATTGTGCTGAACATAATCGTTCCAGTAAAACATGGCTGATTAGCATAGAAATTTCCATAAGCCTTTCTATTCTAATTTTGCTGTTAGAATTCTGGCCCCTCTCAGAGGTCATGCTAACCTAGTTAAGGCTCTTGGAGAAAATACTGTCGTTCCAGCTCATTGCATTTGCATTAAAATATATTGTCCTTCAGCTGACAGGCTAACCAGCAACCCATCATCTGCAACTTCAGACAGAACTTGAACTGCAGGGCATCATCCGTTATTTAAGTTGGAATCCGGGAAGCTCAGTGAAAATATATGACGGGCACCAGGACATTAAGGTCCTTCAAGTTCTAACTGTGTGCACTTCACTCTGGATAAGTGAAAAGATTTTGATGAAAAGCAGATGATTGTGAAGTGAAGGCTACTAACTGTTGGGGTGCTTGCCGTGTTGCCTCCCGTTGAGGCCGTATGGCACTAGGAAAGCGCAAGCGCCAGATTCAAACTGCCTGCCTAAAATCTCTGCTCTCCTACCTATTATGAAGTGTGAGGATTTGGGCAAATTGCTTATCCTCTCTGTGCCACAGTGTATCTTTCTGTAAAGCAAGACTGCAATCCCAGGGCATATAAAAGTTATGTTTACATTAGACTGTAGTCTATTAAGTGTGCAACAGCATTAAGTCTCTAAAGAAAATGTGCTCACCTTAATTAAAATGTGATACAGAGACATGAGGTGAGAACATGCTGTTGAAAAAATGGCGCCTATGCAGTTGCTTGATGCAGGGTTGCCACAAATCTTCAATTTGTAAAAAACACGTTATCTGCTAAGCACAATAAAGCGAAGTGCAATAAAACAAGGTTTGCCTGTAATAGTACATATCTCATTGGATTACTGTGAGGCTTAAATGAGATAACCCCTTGAGTAGTAAGTTATATATTCTCAATCAATGTTAAGTATTACTACTGCTACTACTACCAAACCTACAGAGTGGATAATTCTTCATATGGCTCATTCATATGGTTCTTAAATAACCATTTGGGAACGGTATTATGGTGCTGGGGATACAACAGAAAGTGAGAAGGCGTGATTTTTACCCCTATGACAACTACATTCCAGGGAGATAGTCTGGACTGTAATGAGTTACTCAAAATGAGAGTAGCAGATCACTTTTCAAGGATGTTGTAGAAGATTTGTTTTTGGCCGTTGAGAATTTGTAAACTGATTAGTACAACACCTGACACACATTGTAAGCATTCAATAGTTTTGTTTATAATATTGTTGCTATTTTTTTCTACCTGTACTTACTTATAGTCTATTTAAACCTCAGGTCAACCTTATGAGAAAGGTACTATTATTATCCCATATTAAGGATGAGGAGGTCAAGGCTAAGAGAGGTTAAATAACTTTCCCAATTGCATAGCTTATGTGACAGAGCCAAGATTTAAACCAATTGCATTGGTTCTTTCAAAATTTTACTTGCTTGAGTTGACTTGTCATAGTCTGTGTCTCCCAAAGCGATTGCAGGGCTAAGAAAAGTCTATTTGCCTTCTTCTGACTTGCCTGTTAAAATTGTTTTCTTCTCCTAAGGGAGAATTGGATCTGTCAAATGTTTAGTGACTGGCAATGAGCTTTTGAAAGTCCTTGACCATAAACTATCCTTGTAAGGAAGGGGGTGACTCCCTTTGGTCCCTGTGAATTCCCTATGGGTTGAACTATCATTCATCATTTCATAACCTTGAGAAGTTACCTGCCTCATTCCTTGCCTTCTGGCAAGACTTTATCTAGCCTCTCTTCCAGAAGAGATCTAATTTTAAAACATTCTTGCAGAAAAGGAGAATCTAAAATCTCCCTTTAATGACCTTTAAATAAAATTAGACTAAAAAATATCAGAGCTGGAGAAAACCATACAGATGATTTAAACCAACTCTTCCATTTTGTATTTCAGAATAAGACAAAGGGAAGGGATGGGAATCACCAAAATTTACTTGATTAACTATTATATAGCGAAGTGACCAAGAAGCTGAACCCTGGAGTCACATGGCTTGGGTTTGAATCTCAGTTCCACTACTTCCTAGCTGTGAGCAGTTTTCTTCACCTCTATGCTTCAGTTACCTCACCTGTAAAATGGTGATAATAATGGTACCTAACTCATAGGTTGTTGTGAGGAATAAATGAGTTACTATATATAAAGCACTGGTACATAGGAAACTATATAAACTCTTTATTATTCTTGTTGTGGTTGTTATTGTTAACAGCACTAGGATTTGAGTACAGGTTACTTAATCCCATCTAGTGCTCTTTTCATTTCCCTAAATTTTCTTTCGACAAGAGGTCATTAAAATATGAATTACTGGACCCTACTCCATAGCTATTGAATCATACTATCTTAAGAAAGCAGGTCCCAGGAATATGTATGTTTTAACATTCCCTAGGTGTACCTTTTGGGCTGCCAGATTTGCGGACCACTAGATTAAGCAGCCACTTAAATGGGATAACATAAAAAGCTCTAAAAGGCTTTCTTATAATAAGATATATTTCTCTCAAGACCTTTCATTCATTCATTCATTCATTCACTCATTCATCTGTCCCCCCATCCATCAGCCTCACATGTATTAGTGCCCAGTGTTTGCCTCACAACCTGCTACTGGCATGGTTGGCACCAAGATTCATAAAGCATGATTTTTAAAAAAAAATTTAGATTTTTTAAAGATACTTAGATTACATAAATGTTACAGAAAAATATAGGGGATTCCCATATGCCCACTCCCTACTCCTCCCACACTTTCTCACATTAACAACATCCTTCATTAGTGTGGTACATTTGTTTCAATTGATGAACACATTTTGGAGCATTGCCACTAAGTAATTTTAGTTTACGTTATAGCTTAAACTCTTTCTCCTGCACAATTTTGTAAGTTATGACAAGATATATAATGGCCTGTATCTGTCATTACAATGTCACTCAGGACAATTCCAAAGTCCCAAAAATGCCCCCATATTATACCTATTTTTCCCCTCTCCCTCCCCTCAGAATCTCCTGTGGCCACTGCTTCCACATCAATGATAAAGAGAATCACAATAAGTCTATAGTAGAATAACAGTAATTCTACTCTAGTCCATCGTTCATTCCCCAATCCTGGGGATTCAGGGATGGTGATGCCCACTCCACCTCTAATTGAGAGGGGACTTAGATCCCATGGGGCAGATGGATGGGACTATCTTGCTTGCAGCTGTAGACTCTCTCTGTTCCTTGGGTTGGTTGTTGTCCACCACCATTTCCTTGTTAGTTGTCCTGGGTGAATCCAATGAATTGGAAAGTAGGTGTTGCATCTCTGTTGAGATTCAGAGCCTGACTGGCACATGGAAAACCCAAAGAATTAAGTCTTCTGGACATCACTCTATCAACTCTAATACTAAATCTAGGTTCAAATATAAGGTGCAGAAAAGCCATGTGTAGGGAAACCACAACTGAGTCCAACTCTGTCACACAGGAAAGCATAAATTCCAAAGTAGGGCCCACTGACAGGGTGCCAAAATCCTGAGTTGTCAGCCTTACCTATAGTGTCTGGATGTCTCCAGAGCCCTCAGGAGCTCTGCTATTTGAGGCAATATTTACTGTGACAGTCAATGAGATTCTTCTGAGTCGTGCATAAGTGTAACCTGTGGAATGACCTCCTCACTCACTTTGAAGTCTCTTAGCCTTATGAACTCATTTGTCTTTACCCTTTCCCCCTTTTGGCCAACGCCTTTTTTTTCCAGTTGCATTGCTAGTTGGTGCTTGATAGTAGTCCCCTGGTGCCAGGGAGGCTTATCCCCAGGAGTCATGTCCCATACCAGGGGAAAGGTAATGCATTTATATTATGAGTTTGACTTAGAGAGAGGCCACATTTGAGCAACAAAGAGGCTCTCAGGAGGTAACTCTTAGGCAACCTATACTACTAGGCTAAGTTTCCATTTCAAAAGAAAAGGTTCATAAGTACAATCATCAATATCAAGGCCCCGTCAATAGTCCATCCTTCATTCATCAGTGCCCCTGTATTTGGGGGGTTCTTGCTGTCTCATTAGAGAATGTGGCAGAACTCCCCATGATGGGAATTGGATATTCTTTTGGTTTTTGTGTGGATCTCCACCCACCGTGACAATGCCCAATGAAAACTTGAACTCTTTCATATGTAAGGCATGATTAATGCTCTCAAAGAGTGGATAACCTGAGAATGGATAAGTTGAGTATAAAAAGTGTATGCTGTATTATAAAGTGCAATGGGGTTCAGGAAATGAACAATTATTCCAGGTTGGAGTAGGAGAATGAGAGATTTCATTGTATCTTAAGGACATCATCTCCTCTAGGGAAACGTCTCTGATTCAAGTATCTCCTGTCCTGTCCATTTGCATAAAATGCCAATCCTCTGGGTTCCTATTGCTTATCTGTTTCACTTATGAGCTGAGTAAATGAAACAGATAAGCTGATGAAAGTGAAGGTTGCGTCTTAATCATCATCATTGTCTCCCCCCTCCTAGCTTGGTGTCTCTTTCTGACTTAGCAGCCACAATAGATTTTCAGTAAATACATAATGACATTAGGTTGTTGTATTGGATATATAGGGAGGGAGAACAGTAGGAGCAAGCCTGGAGCGGGTAGAACTTGCTACCAGATCATGGAGCACCTGGTGTTTGAATCTTGTTTGGGCTTTATGTTTTAGAAGTGAGCCTGGGACCATTTGGAAGCATATCCATTGTCCATAAGAAAAGGGAGAAAGCACAAGAACTCAAGAGATATATCCCAAAGAATGAGAGACCATACTTTAATGAGTGCCACTGATGAAACAACAGATTATAATCAATGTAAACTACAATGGATCATTAATTATGACATGAGAGAGATCATTTTCTTTTTTGTTCCATTTCAATCTTTCTAGTTATTTCAAGGAAACATTCTCAATTGGGGGCTAATAGTTAACATCTAACATTTTCTAATCTCTCTTCTTAACAAAAAGAAAGCAGGAGCCCATGTGATACACAGGTATGGCAAAAATCATCAAAGAGGAAGGGAGTGACAAAA
>PVKH010033227.1:0-12042 GCA_004027955.1 Chaetophractus vellerosus | reverse complement strand
GGGAGGTCCTGGGTTTGGTTCCTGGTGCTTCCTAAAAAGAAGACTAGCACATAACAGACAGACACAGCAAATGCAAACAATGAGGGGTAGGGAGAAATAAGTAAATAAAACTAATCTTTAAAAAAAAAAGTCACAGAGGGAAGCCACAGAGTGTACTCAGTGGTTGAGCACCGGCTTCCCACATACGAAGTCCTGGGTTCAATCCTGGATTCCAGTAACTAAGGAAAAAAAAATCAAGTCACAGAGGCTATAGTGTTAGATCATTTTTATGAAGCTCAAAAAAAATCATATTTAAAAATAAACAGGTACTTTTTTTAAAAACAAAGGAACAATAAACATTACATTTGGGAGAAGCTCAAAGTTATTGATAATTTTCTAGTTTTTAAATTGCGTGATGTGATCATGCGGTTTACTTCATCACTGTGCATCATATTGTAGATGTTTTTAAGTTAATCTGTTCTTCCAAACTCTGCAAATGAACTTTTCCACAAAAAGTAGGTTGAATTTACTAGCAACCATTTATAAAACATTTACTGCATGGTGAGCCTTGCCTAAGAGCAAGTGATCTTTCTACCAGAGCCACCATTGACTGACTGAATGGTAAAGAATTCTCTGGAAACCCTATCAAGGTCTCCTTTGCTCCTCAGTGAGAAGGCTTCAGTTGGGGTGGTCATGGAGGCTGGGGGCGGGGAGGACCCACGGGCCATGGAGGCTACAGAGTAGGTGGCAGAGATGGCAGTGGCCAGAGAGGATTCCCCTGTGACAGCCATGAACTGGGCCTGAGAGTGTCCTAATTGACACATGAGGAGGAGTTTCCCTTGGAGGCCCCTAGCCTGGGGCCCAGGAGGGGCCCAGGAAGCTCTCACGTGGGGGTCAACCATGGAGAAGATCATGGCAGAGGGGCCATAACTGTGGGGGCTTCCGAGGGGGCCGGGGTGGTAGAGACAGAGGTGGCTGTATTCGTCAGGGTTTTCTAGGGAAACAGCAGGCGGTATCTGTAAATAGTGTGAGGCTTTGTAAAATTCTCACGTGGCCGTGGGGATGCACAAGCCCAGGTTCCGCAGGCAGGCTGCAAACCAGGGGCTCCGATGAGAGTCCCATGAAGGTCCTTGATGAGTTTCTGGGAGACGGTGGCTTGGAAAACCAGACAAGCTGGAAAACTCTCTGCTGAAATCACTTCCCCTTTCAAGGCATTCAACGGATTGGATAAAACATTGCTCATTGCTGACGGCATTCTCCCTGGTTGATCGTAGATGTCATCAGCCATCTATGCAGTAAACTCACTGATGACTAAAGTCCATAAATGTCCTTGTATTACACTTAGCCCAGTGCTTGCTGGACCAAACACCCGGGCACAATTGCCTGGCCGAGTTGACACATTGGCCTAACCATCGCAGTGGATTCTAGAGGTGAGCACAGATGGAAAGGCCAGGAGAGGCCTGGGGGCCTGGCTTCTTGTGCCCACCCTCCAACGCCTGTTCCACCCCCGGGTTCTCGTGTGTGGGACTATATACTTGTACCTCTACCACTGTGGGAGCGGGAACTCAACCAGAGTCATGCCTATTGATGTGGTTGAGTCAGAAGCCCTAAACTGATTTAGTCAAGTAAACTTAAACCTTTGAATTTAGTAACAATCAAAGGGTATCAGATCCAGAGGAACAGACTGGTTTATAAACATAATCTCTTATTATGTTTGGGGGGGTGTTCATAAATAATATCAAACTGCCATCGTTGTAGAAGTGTGTTCTAGCTCAGTATAAAACCCGAACAAATGCATGTACTCACTAGATTCTAGTGCCTAGAATGTTAATTTTTGAAATATGTGAAAATGGGGTAGATACTTAATTTCTGTTTGGGCTGCATTTATCATTTCATCTTCTGACTTAATATATTTAATGTTAATTTGAATAATGTTAATAGCAGCTCCTTCTGGAATAGGCTGTTTATGTACATTTTTCTTAAAGGGCCAAACAAAAATATTTTAGGCTTTGCATGTTATTTGGTCTCTTTCAATTACTAAACTCTCCTTGTAGTAGGAAAACTGCCATAGACAATATATAAAAATATTTTATAAAAATAACAGTACATAGTTTGCCAACCCTTGTTCTAGAAGTGAAGAATTTTATATTATACTTGATTTTCTTATAGTATCTAATTTACTTTGAGAACATTCTTAATTTTAATAGCTGCTTTCTCACTTTCTTTTAAAATGCAGATAAAATTTGAGACAGTGAAATGCATAGATCTTCACTAAACTTCAGTGAATTTTGGTATATGTATATACTTGTGAAATCACTACCACAATCAAGTTATAGAATATTTCTGTCACCTTAGAACAGTGTTTTTTTTTTAAAGATTTATTTATTTTTTATTTTTTATTTATTTATTACATATCCCCCCCTTTCTGCTTGCTCTTGCTGTGTGTCCATTCCTGTGTTCCTCTCTGTCCGCTTTGTCTCCCCCCGTTGCGGCGACATGCCGAGACTGGTCACTGCACAGGCGGCTTTGCCCCGCTTGTGGGCGGCTTCTGCTTCCAATCATGGCCGGTTCTGCTTCAGTTCACGGGTGGCTGGCTGCGGGTGACCTGCCCTGCCTGTGACAGCTTTGCCCTGTCCGTGGCAGCTTTTTGCCCTGCCCATGGCGGCTCCGCCCTTCTCAAGGCGGTCTGCCCGCTAGGAGAGGTCCCCGGGAACCGAACCCGGGGCCTCCCACGTGGTATACCGGCGCCCTATCCAATGGGCTATACGGCCGGCCCCAGAACAGTGTTTTTTATCCTTTTTTGTTCCATGGACCCCTTTGCTAGTCAGGTGAAAACCATGTAATACTACTGTAATTTATTGCATACATTTATAAGTGAAGGAAATGCTAGAATTTTAGTTAGAGGTCAGAGAAAATAAAGATAAAAGTTGATTTTTTTCAGTTAAAGCTCAGGGGCCCCCTGAAGTCTTTCCACAGGCCCCTTGGGGGTCAGTGGAGCCCTGGTTAAGAACCCCTGCCTTAGAAGGTTCCTATCACCACTCAAAAATTTCGGATTTATCCACTAGGAATGGTGTGTAATTTTTTAAATTGGTGAGTATCCCATTGTATGAATAAACCAAAAATTGTTTATCACTTCTTTCATTGATGGCCAGTTATTAGCTCTACTTAGAGCTGACATTATACCACTTCACATAAAATGTAGAGACCCTACAACCATGTGGGTCCATCCCCGACCCCCTCCTTTGCACGGCAGCTGCCCTGAGTTTTCCGTCTGTCTGCACCGTATCACCTACCAGACGGTGGTTTCCAGCGCTCTTCATCCCTCCATCAAGACCCACGTTTCTGTGTTATCAGTTCACTGCAGCCCAGATAAGTCTTCAGTAGTTATTGTATTGCAGGTCTTCTTGGTGGGTTCTCTAAGCTTTTAAAGTTTGGGTACAGTTCCTGGCATTTTGTTGAGGCTCAGGAAGTTAATCCCAAGGTTTTAAAAGTCTGTCATCTCTACCACTGAAGTGTTGGACAGCAGTGGTGACAGCAGGCATTCTTGTTGTGTTCCTGAGCTTAGGGGGAAGCTTTCATCCTTTCACCATTGATATATTTGCTATGAGTTTTTCATAAATGCCCTTTATCATGATGAGAAAGTTCCCTTCTACTCCTAGTTTTCTGAGTGTTTTTATCATAAATGGAATATGGATTTTGTCAAATGCTTTTTGTCTGCCTCAGTTGAGATGATTGTGTTTTCCCTTTCATTCTGTTAATGTGGTGTATTACTTGGATTGAGTTTCTTATGTTGAGCCATCCTTGTATTCCCAGTGCAAATCCCACTGGGTCTTGGTGTATAACCCTTTTAACATACTGTTGCATTTGGTTTGCCAGCATTTGAGGCATTTTTGCTTATGTATTCGTAAGGGATACTGGTCTGTACTTTTCTTTTCTTGTGCTGTGTTTATCTGGCTTTGGTAACGGTAATGCTGACCTCTGAAAGAGTTAGGAAGTAGGCCCTCCTCTTTTATTTTTTGGAAGAATTTGGGAAGGACTGGTATTAAATCTTTTTTAAAAATGTTTGGTAGAATCCAGAATATTCCTGGGCTTTTCTTTGTTGGGAGGTTTTAATTACTGATTCAATCTCTTGTTGTAGGTCTGTTGAGATTTTCCATTTCTTGCATCAGCATAGTTAATTCGTGTGGTTTTACGAATTTGTCCATTTCATCTAGATATTCTGATTTGTTGGCATATATAGTTGTTCATAGCCCTTATAATTCTTTCTACGATCAGTAGTAATGTCCCCACTTTTATTCCAGATTTTAGTCATTTGTTTCTTTGTTTATTTGTCAGTTTGGCTAAAGTTTTATCAATTTTATTGATCTTTAAAAAAAAAACACTTTCGGTTTTGTTGATTGTTTCTATTGTTTTTATATTATATTCTCTATTTTGTTTATTTCTGCTCTAATCTTTACTATTTCCTTCGTTCTGTTAACTTTGGGTTTAATTTGCTCTTCTTGTTCTAGTTTCTTTAAGTGTGAAGTTAGGTTCTTGATATATATTTCTTTTTTAATGTAGGCATTTAGAGCTATCATTTTCCCTCTGAGCACTGCCTTATATCCCATAAGATTTGGTATGTTGTGTTTTCATTCCTGTTCATCTCATTCCCTAATTTCCTTTGTGATTTCTTCTTTGACCTATGGTTGTTTAGTAGTGTGTTTTTTAAATTTCCACATATTTGTAAATTTTCCATTGTTCCTTCTGCTGTTGATTTCTAGCTTTATTCCAGTGTGGTTTTAGAAGATACTTTATATGATTTCAATATTTTAAAATCTATCAAGATTTAATTTGTGGACTAACCTATACTCTATCCTGGGAAATATTCCATGTGTACTTGAGAAGAATGTATATTCTGCCTTTGTTGGATGGTGTGTTCCATATATGTCCATTAAGTCTCATTGGTTAATAGTATTGTTCAAGTCCTCTATTCCTTTATTGATCTGTTGGTTAGATGTTCTATCAGTTATTGAAAGTGGTATGGGGCCGGCTGGATAGCCCAGTGGATAGGGCACCGGCATACCACATGGGAGGCCCCGGGTTCGGTTCCCGGGGACCTCTCCTAGCGGGCAGACCGCCTTGAGAATGGCAAGCCGCCATGGGCGGGCCAGAGCCGCCATGGGCAGGGCAAAAAGCTGCCACGGGCAGGGCAGGTCGCCCGCGAATGGAGCGTAGCCAGCCACCCGCGAACTGAGAGCCGGCTGTGAATGGAAGCAGAAGCCGCCCACAAGCGGGGAAAGCCGCGCCTGCGCAGAAATCAGTCTCGGCGTGTCGCCGCAGCGGGGGGGAGGGGAGATATGTAATAAAATAAATAAATCTTTAAAAAAAAAATGTCTACTATTGTGGGTCATCCTTAATGAGTTAGAAGTTGGTGAATAGATTTTTAAAAAAAGTGGTATATTGAAATCTCCAACTATTATTGTTTCTCCTTTCAATCCTGTCATTTTTTGCTTCATATATTTTGGTGCTCTGCTGTAAAGTGCATGTATGTTTACAATCTTTATGTATTTTTGCTGGATTGAACCTTTTATTAATATATAATATCCTTCTTTGTCTCTTATAATCTTTTTTTTAATTTTTTAAGAGGTACTGGGGATTGAACCCAGTACCTCATACATGCAGACAGCATGTTCAACCCCTGAGCTACACCCACTCCACTGTTAAAATCTTTTTTGACTTAAAGTCTATTTTGTCTGACAATAATATAGCCACTCCAGCTCTCTTTTGATTACTATTTGCATGGAATATCTTTTTCCACCCTTTTACTTTCAACCTCTTTGTGTCTTTGCACCTAAAGTGAGTCTCTTCTAGACAGCATATAGATGGATCATGCTTTTTCATCCAGTCTGCTAACCTCTGCCTTTTAAGAGGGGAGTATATTCCATTGACGTTTTAGATAATAACTGAGAAGGAAGAATTTACTCCTCCCATTTAGTTACTTGTTTTCTGTATGTCTCTTTTTTTTTGTTTGTTTGTTTGTTTGAGGTACTGGGGTCTAAGAATTGAACCCAGGACCTTGCATGCGGGAAGCTGGCGCTTGAGCCACATCCGCTCCCATGTCTCGTATGTTTTTTGTTCCTCAGTTATTCCATTACCGTTTGTGTGTGTGTGTGTGTGTGTGTATTTAGTTGTTTGGTTTTTTTTTTTTGTAGTGTACCATTTTTATTTCCCCACTTCATTTTTCTCTATATTTTTTAGTTATTTTCTTAATGTCTACCTTTGTAATTACAATTAACATCTTAAACTACTAACAACCTATTTTGACTAGTACCAACCTAGTTTCAGTAGTGTACAAATGCTCCTATACATTTTATGCCCATTGACATAGATTTAAAATATTATTTTGCACATTTGTCGCTTAAGGGGGAAAATGCAGTTACAAATCAAAGGTAAAATAATACAGGATATTATATGTACCTTTGTAGTTTTATTTATCTATGGTTTTGAGTTACGGTCTAGTGTCCTTTTATTTCAGCTTGAAAGACTCTTTCTAGCATTTCCTGTAGGGCAGGTCTTCTGGTAACGAACTCATTCAGCATTTGTTTATCTGTAAATTTCTTGATTTCACCTTTCTTTTTGAAGAATAAATTTGCCAGGTATAGAGTTCTTATTACATTTTTTTCTCTCTAAGGACTTCAGATATGCTATCCCAGTCACTTCTGGTCTCCACAGTTTCTGCTGGGAAATCTGCTGTTAATCTTAGTGGGGAACCCTCGTTTGTGACAAGTTGCTTCTCTCACTTCTTTTAAAATCCTCTGTTTATGGATTTTCATAAATTTTGCTGCGATGTGTCTTGCTGTAGATCTCTTAGAGTCTATCCTGCTTGGAGTTTATTGTGTTTCTTGAATGTTTATATTCATGTCTTTCATCAGATTTGGGACATATTTCAGCCATTATTTCTTCAAATACATATTCTGCCCCTTCCCTTTCCACCCGGGACTCAAATGATGTTGGTATGTTTGATGGTGTTTTAATTTCCTGGCTGCCAGAGTAAATACCATGCAGTGGCTTGGCTTCAACCGTGGGAATTTGTTGGCTCACAGTTTTGAGGCTAGAAGTCCAAAATCATGGCGCCATGAAGGCGCTCCTTCCTCCCAGAAGACTGCATTCTGGGGCTGGCTGCCGGAGGTTTGGCCCTTGGCTTTTCTGTCATGTGGTGTTGCGCATGGCCCACTTCCTTGACTTCTGATTTCTCCTGGGTTTTGTTGAGCTTCAGCTTTTTTTCTGCTTCCTCTTGCTTTCTCTTTCTCTGGCCTTCTCTGTAAGGCCTTCAATATAGGCTTAAGACCCAGCCTCATTCACTTGAGGCTCACCTTAACTGAAGTAACCTCATCAAAAGGCCTGTTTACCGGAGATCACACCCGCAGCAGTGCATTAGGTTTAAGGCATGCTTTTCTGGTACATAGCCCCAAACCACCACTGAAGGTGTACTACTGGCCCCTCAGGTTCTTTTCATTCTCCTTAATTACTTTTTCTTTCTGCTTCTCACACAGGATAATTTCAATTATCTTGTCTTCAAGGTTACTGGTTCTTTCTTTAGCCTGTTCAAATCTGCTCTTGAGTTCGTCTGATGAAGTTTTCATTTCAATTACTGTACCCTTCATCTCCAAAATTTGATTCCTTTTTTTAAATTTTTATCTTATTTTATGCAACAGCATTTTCCTAATTTCCTTTTCGTTCTTTGGGTATGGATTCCTTTAGCTCATTGAAAATATTTGACAGTTGAGGGGGCCAGCTGTATCCCAGTGGATAGGGCGCCAGTTCACCACATGGGAGGCCCCGGGTTCGGTTCCTGGGGACCTCTCCAAAGTGGGCAGACCGTCTTGAGAAGGGCGAGCCACTGTGGGTGGGCAAAAAAAGCCGCCACGGGCAGGGCAAAGCCACCACGGTCAGGGCAAGTAGCCCACGAATGGAGCAGATCCGCCTGTGAACGGAAGCGGAGCCGCCTGTGAACGGAAGCAAGACCCTCCCGCGAACGGAGCAGAGCCGCCTGTGCGGTGACCTGACTTGGCGTGTCATCGCAGTGGGGGGAGACAGCGGACACAGAAGAACGCAAAGAAATGAACACAGCAAGAGCAAGCAGAAAGGGGGGGATATGTAACAACAACAACAAAAAATTTGACAGTTGAGTCAAATTAGTCTTTGACTAATAGTTCCAATGTATGAGCTTCCTCAGGGGTGGTGTCTGGAGAATTAGTTTTCCCTTGTTACTGGGCCATACTTACTGTTTTTTTGTGTGTTTCTTAATTTTTTGGTGAGAACTAAGAAGTAGACATTCTGAGTATTATGTTGTTATAACTCTGGAAATCAAGTTCTCCTACTTCTCTAGGATTTTTGTTGATTTTGAGGGCTGGAGCTGTCAATTTGTAATTGTTCCAAACCATTTTTGCTCTTAAACACAGAAAGTAAAGAGTAAAGAAAAAAAATAGAAAAAGGAAAAAATAGGCACTGCCTCTTTAAGAACCTTCTGCCATTTTGCCATTGGGGGGTTGTAACATCGACTTTCTTCAGAGCCAGCCCTCCTGAGATCTGAATTAGCTGATCAAAAGCCATGAGCAGCGATCAGAACCCACAGCTACAGATTACAGCCCAGGCTGCAGCCCCCATTGCTGCCTGCCCCATTGTTGGGGGATGGGAGGTGGTAGCCCCTGCACAAGGGTGAAATTCACTGATATTTTCTGTAATTTATCAGTCTCTTCCTCTAGCTCTTCCCTGGATGCTGCACAGTGTTCCACTAGACTCCAGAGTTCCAAAATAGTTGTTTGAGACCGTTCTTCCCAGTTCAGTAGTTGTTTTGGTGGAGGACTGACTCCTGCTCCTATGTCTTCCCTCGCTCGTCCCATCAGCTTGGGGCTAAGTTAGCCTGCAGTCACACACAGATTGTTGACCAGGAGGTGAGCTTAGAAGTCTTGTCAAGCCCTCATTCTGTAGAGACTAGCCTGGGAGACAGGATGGGATCCTTGGTGCCCATCCACTGTTGTCTTAGAGGAGGAGAAGCCCTCGTTTTAGGGGGACTGCACCTGAAGCGTCTCCTAGAAAGGCAGCTTATTCATTTAAGCAGTGGAAGCTAATCTAGCTACAATTTTAGACAGTTCCTTTTTATGTTGCTTATTTATTGCACAGTAAGCTCTAGGCATTAGCTGTTGCCTTATTTCAGTGGGGGTTTGGCAGAGGCATCTTTGTGTACTCAATCCCTTAATTTAAAATTGGGCTTCTTGTCCTTATCCTGTCGCCAAATATTAGTGTAAGTTGTAATAAATCAGTTCTCTGTGTGTGGAAATTGGGCCATATCTAAAGTCTCTTCTGGGAGGCGGATGTGGCTCAAGTAATTGGGCTCCCGTCTGCCATGTGGGAGGTCCAGGATTTGGTACCTGGGGCCTCCTGGTGAAAAGCAAGCTGACCCGAGCGGAGAGCTGGCCCACGTAGATGGCTGGCCCGTGCAGAAGGCTGGCGCAGCAAGGTGACGTGACAAAAAGAGACACAGAAGAGAGACAATGAGATGCAGCAGACCAGGGAGCTGAGGTGGCACAAGAGACTGAGCGCCTCTCTCCACTCAGGAGGGTCCCAGGATCAGTTCCTGGTGCCACCGAAAGAGAAAACAAGCAGACACAGAAGAACACACAGAGAGCAGACAGCGAGCACAAAACAACGAGGGAGGGGAGGAATAAATGAATAAATAAATTTTATAAATAAAGTCTCTTCTGCATCTAATATTTTGTTATTCTTAGTTGTTTAGATCTGGCCTTTGTTGTTGTAACAATATGCTATGTTGTCTCCAATTAGAACTTATTTTAATGTTCTAAACTTTCCGTGCACCATTGAATTGGCCCAGTAATGTTAATTGAAATTGATTGAAAATTTTATTGAGATAATAATAGATTCCCATGCAATTGTAAGAAATAATACAGAGACATACTTTGCCCAGTTTCCCCTGATGGGAACTTTTTGCAAAAACTACAGTTTAGTTAATCACCATCAAGAAGTTGATATCGATAGAATCCACCATTATTCTGATATTGCCAGTTTTACTTGTACTCATTTGTGTATCTCAGTGTGTGTACGTGTGTGTGTGTGTTTTGAGTTCTATATGGTTTTATCACCTGGGTAGGTCTGAATATCCAGCACCAACAGGGTTGCCCTTTGATAGCCTTACCCTCCCCAGCCCTAATCCCTGGCGTCCACCAAATCTGCCCTCCGTTTCTAAAATTGTGTAGCCTTGTGGGACTGGCTGTTTTTGCTCTGCAAAAGTCCATGGAGATTCGTCCAAAGTTTTGTCTTTTTTTTTAAAAAAAAACAATTTATTGAAGTATATCATTCATACATGAACATATATAAACAATAAGTGTTCAGTAAACATTGTGAACTTACAAAACAAACATGCATGCTATCATACAGGGCTCCCACATATCACTCCACCACAAATGCTTTGCATTGTTGTGAAATATTTGTTAACAAATTATGAAAGAGCATCATCAAGGTGTTACTACTAACTATGGCCTGTATCTTACTCCCCTATACATCTTTTTAAGGATTTATTTATTTATTTATTTACTTTTATCCATGTTTACCCCCCTTTCCCTATTTTTGCTGTTTCTGTGTCCATTCACTAGGCAACTCTTTGTGTCCATTTCCTGCCCTCTTTTCTCATCCTTCTTCTCCTGCCTTCACTGGGATTCGATCCTCAGAACCTCCGATGTGGGAGAGAGGCGTCCAACTACTGCCTTCGCCACCTTAGTTCCTAGTTTTTCGGCGCATCTTGTCTTGGCTCTCCCTCGTGTCACTCTCCTGTTACGTCATCATCTTGCTGCGTGGGCCTGGTGGCTCACCCGCTTGCGGGGCCTGGCAGCCCTTGCACCTTCTATATTTTTCTTTTTAAAATTTTTACCAGGAGGTCCCAGGGATCGAACCCAGGACCCTCCATATGGGAGACGGATTTGAGCCACATCCGTCCCCTTGCCTCTCTCTTAAGGTTGACCAAAGATACCTAGAGTTACAGTCATTTCCCATACAGGATGGTCATATAATAAATCAGGCTTAGTTTATTACCAGCATTCTAAAAACCAGACCTAGGGAGAAAAACTAGGTCTGGGGACACATGCATGGTTTCTAATATAGTGTATGTTTAGCCTACCCTGATTATCACCAAATCAGGACAGCGAGAATATTCGCAGCAAGGTTTTTTCTTGTGTCAGTAGTTCATTCCTTTTTATGGCTGAGCAGTATTCCATGGTGGTGTGTTTTTTGTTTTTAAAAAAATTTTTTTTATTTAAAAAAATTTTTCCATGGTTTTTATCTACCACAGTTGGGTTAGCCATTCATTTGTGAAGGAAATCTGGGCTGATTCCAGTTTTGGGCTACTACAAATAAAGCTTTTATGAACATGTGTATGAGTTTTTATGTCAATGTAAGTTTTGTGTGAACATGTGACTTTGATAGTGGGCAAATGCCAGGTTTTTTCTAAAGTGTCATTGTTGAAAAAATTATTCTTCCCCTCACTGAATGGTCTTGGTACATTTTTGAAAACCAATTGACCTTAGATCTATGGATTTATTTCTGGGTCCTCAAGTTGATTCCATTCGCCTATGTATATGTATGTCCTTATGCCACTGTTACATTGTTCTGATTACTGTAGCTTTGTAGAAAACTTTGAAATCAGGAAATGAGTCCTCCCACTTTATTCTTTCTCAAGATTGCTCTGATTATCTGGGGCCCCTTGCAATTCTGTATGAATTTTAGGATCTGCTTTTCCATTTCTGCATTTTATTATTTTCAACAATGTTTTGTAATTTTCAGTATATAAATCTTAAAACTCCTTGGTTAAATTGATTCCTGAGTATTTTGTTCTTTTAATGCTATTCTAAGTCAAATTTTAATTTTTTTAATTTCATTTTTAGAGTGTTCATTGCTAGCTAATTTTTGTGTGTTAATTTAATATCCTGCAGCTTTGCTGAATTTGTTAGCTCTAATAGTTCTTTTTTTAAAAAACACTCAATCAACAGATTTTTATTTTATTTTATTCCCCTT
>PVKH010033225.1:0-12053 GCA_004027955.1 Chaetophractus vellerosus | reverse complement strand
AGGAGAGGTCCCTGGGAACCGAACCCGGGGCCTCCCATGTGGTATACCAGCACTCTATCACTGGGCTATGCGGCCGGCCCCTACCCCTTCATTTTTGTTCTCTGACTATACTGGCCTTCCTGTTTTCTACAACATACCACTTCAGGGCTTTGTACTTGGTTATCCTTATGCCTAGATTCAAATCTTCCTATACTTATTTACTTTCATCCTTTAGGTATTGGTGCCAATATCACCTATTCATTAAGGATTTGCTCCCTAGTACTATATCCAAAGCTACTCTGCCTTCTAGTCACTACCATTAATTTTATTTCCTTCTTCAAATGTATAACTGTCTTAAGTTGCTATTATTTGATCACTGTGCATCATCAACTCCTTCCACTCCAGGAGGGAACTGATGCTCCAGGAGAGTAGGGGCACTGTCTTGTTCACAACAATATCTTCAGTGCCTAGAACATAGTACATTTCTCAAAATAGCTGATAAATGAATGAATTAATACATTCTGTTCACCGTGTAAGAACTGGGGAGGCAAAAATGAGTTATATATAGCCCCAAGCCCTTGCAGCTTTTAGTCTAGTATGAGAGAAAAAAAAATATTAAGTTCTATATAGTATTTACTAGTATGATGGACGTCCATATCTACTACAAAATCACGCAAGTATAACTGAATGAATGTTCAATGACTTGCAGAAAATTCAGGGAGAAGGTAGTTTAGTAGTGGGTGAAGGGGATGGGTAATGAATTAGTTAGACATTTTAAAAGTTTTAGGTCCATATAGGATATCCTGGTGGCACTACTCCAGAAAAGGGTTAAATATGTATGAGTTCTGGTGCTTGGGGGAGGTTCCAGCTAGATATATAGATTTAGCAGTCTTTAGCTTTTATATAATAATGAAGCTGTGATTGTGGATAACCCTTTAAAAATTAATAGAGTAAAAAGAGAAGTGGGTCAAGGGACCTTTTTGGGAAACACTTCCATTTAGAATCTGAGTAGAAAATAAAGAAGTGTACTCAGAAGATAATGATTAGATAAGAATGATAAGCTCTAAAAGAGTGTCAGGAAATCCAAGGGAGTAATTTTTTATCGGCACCTAATACCAGAAATAAAGTATTAGGCAAATAATAGGCAACCACCCCCCAATCCAATTACTATCAGAAAAGCCTTCTGATTGATTATGAATCCATATGCAGTATAATTATTCATTGTTAATTACAACTCCTTTTTTTTTTTTTTTTTGGCATACTGGGGCTGGGGATTGAACCCAGGACCTCGCATGTAGGAAGCTGGTACTCAACCACTGAGCCACATCAGCTCCCCTGAGTTGGTTATTCTGCCTGTTTGCTTGTTATTTGTTTCTTTGTTTTTTAGGAGGCACTGGAAAGTGAACTCGGGATCTCTCGTGTAGGAAGCAGGCACTCAACTGCTTGAGCCACATCTGATCCCTATCAGTCTAACATAGATTCCATAGATTTAACTGCTTCCCATGAACCAAAAGATTCATCATCTTTATTTTAAGTGTTTATTGTGTGAACATTTATAGCTCTTCAAAGTGGAAGTAATTTCTGAAATTCCCTTACCATATATATGCGTATATTGTCTTTTTAAAAAAATCACAATCAACTGTTTATTTTTATTTTTTAATTTTTTTTTTGCTCCCAAGAATTTTCTTTGAACTCCTTTCAGTGACTGCAATTATGAAGACCAAAATAGGAATTCCTAGATGGTTCTTCATATTAAAACATATAGCATTACTTTAAAATGTTAATAATATATATAGCATTGTAATTATAATTCAGCATACTTTTCAGTTTTAGATTATTGTGTTTGATTGTAAGATCCTACAGGATCTAAAATACACAGAGCCTTGATCATGCAATCATTTTGAGATGCCTAAGCATTTTTTATGGACACTAAGAAATCTGTGGCAAGAAAATAATTGTAGTTGGAAATGTGAAATTAGCTGTTTCACAAATACAGCTCTCATTTCTTTAGAAGGAGTCCCTCTTGCTAATTTTTTCTCAGCTCTGGCTACCCTTGGAGATAAATGTGACTAGTTGTCAACTTCAATATGTTACTGCTTTAGGTGATTTCATTTGTAGTGTTTACTTAGATCTAAAGTAAACATTTTAGCAAGTCATTAAACCAAAGAACTCATGATACAAAGATTTAATATACATACAGTTGATTCAAAATACTTATAGTTGGTGATTAACATAACTAGGACAAGGTAATACTTTAGTCACTTCTTTAGTACATAATATGGATGATTCCTTTATAACTAGAATTTTACAACTTTTAACAATGATGTATATGCAACTATATATTTGTCTATAAAACTACAATGGATAGGCTTTAGTTTTTTTAATGTACACATATTTAGGTACAGCTAAACTTTTCTGTGATATGAACAAATTAAAAAAACACATACTGTAAAATGAGTGTCTCTGACCAGTAGTTGCCTAGTACTAACATCAGGAATATCTTCATTCTTTCGTTTCTTTTAGCCTCTCATCTTGGTTCCCATTATAATTATATTCCCTTATTAATGCGGATCATCACAAAAAATAAATCATCCAGTCTTTACTGGGCACCTAATTTGTATCCAGAGTTGTACAAGATACTATGGAGAAGAGAAGAAAGAAAAAAAAAGATACTATGGAGGCTATGGAAGAAATATAAGATATGGCACCTGATTTCAAAGAGCTTTAAACTGAAAGAAAAGACTGCACTTCTGTATCAACCAGAAAAAAGTATAAGCAGGATGAGACTGAGTGATAAATTGCATGAGATGAACTCTGAAGTGTTAAGACTAGAGAGGTAATTGTAGGCTAAATTAGTGAAAGAGAACTTGACCCAGGCTTTGAGGCAGTGGGTAGGAGGATGTGGCATTTCATCTTGAAGGACTGTCAGGAAGACAGTTGTCCAGAATAAGGAAAGCCTTGGCCAAAGAATATGAATACGTTTTATGAAATAGAGAATTTTCAATGTTGATCAGATAAAAAATGCTTATTAGTTTTTTAAACTAGGTAGAATGATAACCATTTAGAGCCAATGAGCACAACCATTATAATTGTTATTAACAAATTTTAAAAGTTAATTGTTCTCAACTTTTTTACATAAAAAAATGAAGACCTAGCATAAAAAATCTTAGTTCTAAACTGAATGAGATACTTAGCTCAGGCTTCTGTGCTGTGAATTTTCCGTAAGATCTTGAGAACTAATTACAAAAAGAAACGTATTTGTCCACATCTATAACTGAAGGGACAGGCCTTCAAAATGTCTTTCATTTGTAGCTTCTGACTCTGGACTATGTTTGAAGCCATGATTTTATACTGTAGATTGTTTTGAAATGCCAGAACTAATAAATAAAGAACAGCTGTGCCAATAGCCTTACATGTCAAACAAGAAACTAAAGTCAAATATTTAAAAATTGATGCAACAGTACAATATAGCTTTTGTAGAATTTTCCAGGTTTAAAAATGATACCAAGTTGCCACTTTTCATCTGAGGGGCAGTGTATGGATGGGCTAGATGAAGAGTGGGAGCACAGAAATATTTTATGCTTCTCCCTTCATTAGGTCTGACAAGAGACCCATGTTGAAATTCAGTGCATACAGGAATGTGGCCCCTCGGAATAGAGTGGGCAGACTGGAATTATAGCAGTGTTGGCAAGGAGTGTGCCCTGCCCTTGGTCTCAGCCATGCATAAACAAAGAAGGGTGGCTCAGTAGAGTCACTCTCTCATATATTACAGAATTAAAAAAATTTTTTTTTTAATCTGAATACGTAAAGTAAAACCCTTTAATTGGTTTGAGTTTCTAGATACTTCTACTTTATTTTTATTGTTTAGAATAACAGATATTCATACCTGTTAAAGGACCAGACACTAGTAAATATCATTAGAAAATAGAAATGGAAAAATAGCTACCTACTCTTGAGGAGAAATGAAATTTTAGGTTTATTCTATACTGAGTAACCAAAAAAAAAATTGTTTAGAATTCTCTTTTGGAATTTTGAATAAATGTAATTGAATAGTATTTTGAAAAAAAAAATCACTTGATATTAGTGATTTAGAATTGCTTCCTACTTCCTTTGTCATCTAAGATAGAAGTGTAGAGTGTTGGACTTGTGTTTATCTCTGCTTTTGTATTTTAGCAATTACTTTATTCAAAATCAAAGTGTGGCATGAATTTTTTTAACCATTTGCCATTGTTGAAACTTTCAAGTGATGAAAAGCTCTTTTCTTTCTAATAATATCCATCTTAGTCAAAGTCGCATGACAGTTATGATAATGAAAAAAATACGAGATTACTTTGTGAGTTTATGGTTTGCTCATAACATAATCTGATCTCCAAACATAAACTTAATTTTTCTCCTATTTTGTGTCAACTCTAAAAGTAATATTCTACAGGTGACCCTTGTTTTTAGCTGTTTTTATGTGTACATTCAGAGAAACTTTTAAAGTAAATGCTAAAATTTACTTTCAATTACATATTCTTTTTATGGATAAAACTTTTTGTTTAAACTTATGCTTTTTAAAACATGAGAAACACAACTGTAAATACTTCTGGCTATTTGAGTTCACGTTGTAAGTCATATCTAACAAAATGTCTGAAATAATTTCAACTGGATTTTTATGCCCTTAGAATTTTTCAGGTCTTTTCTTTTTTTATCCTTACTCAAATTGCTTCATTTAGGTTACTCACTGAAATAAAGGAACTATTTTCTTGATCTGGTTTCTGTTGTTCTTTTATTTAGAAACAGGAAGAGGTGAGATAAACCAAATTAAAGGATTAAACAGGTATTATGACCTGCTTTGTTTTAAAAAATAATACATACACACAAATTCATATGCAATTTGGGGGGGGGGCTGTAACAATTATAGTCCTCTAAAATAGGTCTGTATTATTGAAGAATGTATATATCCATTGTTTTTCTTTAAAATTTAAGGGAGTGTAAATGTTTTTCAACACCTAGGAATGGTCAATATTTAAGTCTTTTGTGAGGGTTTCCATAATTTTCAGTAAGAAATCTTCTACATTTGTTTTCTCTCTAAGGATTTAAAATGAATTGGGAAATATAATTCATCCAGAAAAGTTTACTCTATGGGGTTATACAATCCAAATGTTTCCTAAATTATAGGAATTAACTGAAATGATTTGTAAAATGCCACCTAAATATCAAACATGGATTGCTGCTTTAGTAACTTTCAGTTAATTGATTAATAGAGATGTATGTCAGAATTAACAGCTGTTAAATATTGCTTAATCTGTTAATTTACGGAAATAGTTTTTTAGAATTTAACATATCCAAATAAGCAAGACATTTCAGAAATGTTCCTATTAAAAAACAAATGTCATAATAAAACCTAATGATCTAGGAGGTAAAACAAAACAAAAACCCCTTGATTTTACTCTCAAGTTTGCCACTTAGTGCCATTAGAATCTTTCGTCAGATTTATATGTAGGTTTTGAATCTAATTCTTCTCCTTACCTCTTTCTAGTGGTCTAGTTTGGATACCCTCTCATATCAGGAAACAGCCTAATTGCACAGTATGGTAGAAACTTGACTTAATAAAATTATTATTTTTATAGTTTTATTATTTGTCATAATTTTAATTTTAATATTAAGGATATGATCATTTTTATTATCATTTCTGTGTTTCGGCTTCCTGATTTGTGAATGAGGAGTACCTATATTCCCCCAGGATTCTATAACTATATTTTAACACTGTAGTATACTATTTTATTTAGAAATATCCCCTAGTAGAAGAATTAAGATATTTTTACATCTTAAACCCTTATACTGAAGTACTCAAACTTGACACATAAAATTATTATTTGTAATTTCTAATAATAAATTATTGGTTTTAGTTTAAGGCTTTAATTACTGTGTGGTGCCCCAGGCTTTTCAAGAATCCTATCTTTGTCTTAGCCCTTAACAAAATTTTTATCTTTCTTCAGAAATGGCTTTTGGTCAGTTATTCCAATTTACCATCTATATTAGCAGAGGCTAGAGTTAAAAATCACCATGTATAATCTCTTTTCTTATACTGAGCCGAGTGACTTAAAATTGGGTTATAACAAACATATAGTACTTATATGGTATTTAAGTTGATTTCTTTTCTGCTAGGAGGTGAGGGAATGATTTACCCACTTTAAAAAATTATTCTCAGGTTATGTGTTGATTTGTATGATCAACTTTTTAACAAAGTAGGAAGTAACCCAGATCTTTTGTCACTGTATTTATATCTGGCAAATGCAATGAATTTGAATCTCATACTTTTTTTTTTCTCAGAAGAAATTCTGTATGTTTAACACTGGACTGTTCAGTCTTGATATTTCCCCAAACTAATCATGGTTTCTTTTCATCCTAGTTCAGACTTGGTTCCTTCAACTTAGAGAAAGTTGCAAGCCCAGCTGAGGTCATTAGAGAGCTTATTTGTGACTGCCTGGACACCATCACAGAAAACCAAGCCAAAAATGAACACCTGCAGAAAGAAAATGAAAGACTTCTGAGAGATTGGAATGATGTTCAAGGACGGTGTGTGGACAATGTGCTTGTATTATAAAAACACTGAGCTCTCTTTATATCCTTACAGCTTTAAGTTTGTGATTTGTAAATTTATAATGTATTTAGTCTAGAGTATGTTTAACATAAACTCTGTCATTACTTACCTTTCCTTACTATGATTACACCAAATAATTAGTCACTATTTTACATTATAGAAACACTTTAAAACTTTTAGAGCATTAGTTTTAGTGGCACCAGCAAACTTATAAAGAAAAAGGTGGGAAGCGCCTGTGGCTCAATTGGTTGGGCTCCCATTTACCATATGGCTGGTGAAGGCAAGCCAGCCCGCGCAGGCACAGTGAGCTGGTGCAGCAAAATCATGCAAAAAATGGAGACAAGCAGACACAGAAAAACGCGAAAGCAATGGACACCGCGAGCATCTGCAGGGGTGGGGGATGGGGGTGTGATAATCAGAACCCATTATTAGCAATTAAAATTTAGGTAATGGATATTTATGAGGATTAAGGCAGCTCAAATTATAGGACTAATAAAAGAGACATGAAATACCAATACAACCGATTCATTTTCTGGAGACTTTGTATGAAAACTGATGGCTTTCTCCAGTGATGTGTGCCTTGGCTCCTAATACAGTCTTATTTTTCATGATTGATTGAAAAGTCATACTTTCAGCATTTTTAAACACTGAGGTAGTTGTGACTACTGGATAAAGCATTTAGAAGTCTTTTAGTCTCCTGGCTTTGCCTCATATTTTTTTAAATGATGAGAAGAAAATCACTTATCTTTTTTATTATGAATTTTCTCAACTATATGATAATCTGAGTTGGCCCAGTCTGTAGACTCTATTACTCTCTATGTAAAAGATTTTTAAAATTAACATAATGAATGTTATCAACATTTTTATCACTACAGAGACTTATATAATACAATATGATAGGCATATGTTTTTACATATATATACATATTAAAACTTCTGAAATAATTATGTGAAATATATATAGTAATAGTTACATCTAGTACATCCAGTTTTTATCTTTCATTTAAACCAATATCTAAAGCATAAGAATATCTTATTTCGGGTCTGTTTAGGGCATTTGTTGAGATTGTTCTGTACAGACATAAGTATATGGGAGAGTCTGAAAAATAGTGAGGGTTTTATCACTATCAATATATGTATGTGAAAATGAGACTGATGAAAAGAAGTGTATTTTCTATACTTTTGATTATATTTATTAATTAATGCAAGGTGCATAAAATTATATTCCTAATACCTGATTATATTTGACTCTCAGTTAATTTATTAAGAAAGTATTTGTCATGTACTTTTTTAGTTCTGAATTAATTTTTATCTCCAAATATTTAAAAATGATGAGATCAAATAAAAACTGATGAGATCAAATCAAAACTATGTAAATTTAGGAAAACATACAGAAAATAAGCTATTTTTTCTGTTTAACTTCAGCTTTATTCATGCTAGTATGAAACAATATCAAATGGCTGTACTAGAAAGAAGTTTTTGGGTCCCAATATCTGTGGTTTGGCTGTGTTTTTCTGTTTTCATATAGCAAGTAAATCAGATTAAAGGAGATATTCTGTGGTTGTGATAAGCCATTTTACTTAAAACTCAAAATACCCTCAAGATGATATGAAATTTGATCCACAAATTGCCCACAGAAATGCAGACTTGGCATTTGGTAGTTGAACAAATTGCTTTAAAATATCTGCCAGAGGTTAAAAGAGATATTGTCTCATCTGTGTTCGATGCCACTGCCATAGAATGGAAAGCAGTAGTCAAAGAAGATATGAGGCAGCAGAGACTAATATGCCCTGTGCTATAAAACAGCGTGTCTGAGGGGTGCATATAATATGTACCCCACAGATGCTTGATTTGCTAGTTCTGAGATATTCAGAAAGTGCTTTGTCTTATTGTGGCAAAAGATTTCCGTTTGATCAAAAGCACAGTCATGTATCCTGTCACCTACCTTACTACATACACTTCAGTGATTCTTTTGAGTAAATGCTGGATCAGACATCTTCTTCAGGAGCTGAACATGTAAACATTGGAGTGGCCCTGAGAAATGAGAGCAGAGTCTACTCTACAGAGAATTCCGAGTTCTTAATTGTGTGACAGGTATCAGATAGTAGCTTTATCTAGCTATTTCCCAAATTTGATTCTCTCTCTTTTCGCAGGAGTAAGTGGCCATTTTAAGGAGTTATAAATACATATTGTCATGGCCAAGCAGTACTTTCTTTAGGCCCCCTCAATACAGCCTTAGTATATTAGAAAATGAACAAAGCATTTACAGTTCCAGCTTCCATAAGGAAGTGGTAGTACAGATCACATCCAGGATCTTTAGAGAGATTAGAAATAGGACATGAGCATATTGAGTCAGGTAATTTGGGGACATAGGAAGTCGAAAAGTCATTAGAGTTGAGGCCATGATCTTCAGTTTGCCCAGCAGTCTCTTACTACTCTTTGTCTGTATCTATCCATGATCCACTCATTTCTTCCCCACCACTGTCCTAGACTGAGTATGTGTGGTTGAAGAGGTGGTGGCACAAAATCAGGGCAGTGAATTGCTCTGTAAGGTGTTAGAGATAGATCTGAAATATAGTTAATACACAATAGAATATTATGTGAGCAAAAAACAATCATGTATACACGGACTTATCAACATGGGAAATGTTTATGATATATTAAGAGGAGAAATATGAATTAACAATAATATTTATATTGTCCTATTTTGGCAAACTTATGTGTTTATATAGAGAATATCTAGAAGGGGAAATTATATATTAATGATGTATGTCTGGAATTGTGAATTATATTGTTCTTTACATTTTTTGGATTATATTTTCCATATATTTTGATATTTAATTATGTATCACTATCCTAATCTGAATATTATAAAGCTATTTACATTTGGGATGTCATTGGGGAATAAGCAAGGCTTGGGTGAGGCATGAGAAAGTACTGTATGAGGAAAAAGGGTGAGCTTTAATGTGTAGACTTTTAACATCTTTGTTGGTTACTGTTTAATAATTGTGGATCTTAGTTCCATTTTGAATAAGTGATATTACTGGATTGACTTGATTTTGATAGTTTAGATAAAAGAGGAACTGTTAGGAAATTTTTGGTTGAATTCTTAGGTTACTAAGAATGTTTATTTCACTAATTTTTCCCAAGTGTATTTCAAATAACAACTCTCATGTCCCATGTTGCTGAATTTAGTCTTTTGTTTGTACTCATACATCAAATTAGAAACTCTCCAGCTTTAGTCTGAGTTATAGTTATTAAACCCATAATTGGCGACAGTTTTCAGCAAATTGAATTGGATTGACACTCAGGGAATCATTAGAATAGAAGAGACCTTCAAAGCTCCCCTACTTCATCTCTTTGCCTTCAAAGTAAGATCACATTATATCTAGATGAATTCAGTCTGAGTTTTAAAGACCTCAAGAGACATCTTCAACTCCCTGTGGAAGCCTATTACAATGTTTAAGAATAGTCACAGTCAGAAAATTCTTCCCTTCCATATATTGGTAATCTTAATCCTTCATGGTAGAGTTGAAGGCCATTTCCTTTTGTTCGGTTGTTTAAAAGGATGAAGAACAGCTGTTCACCATCTTCTTCCGTATTTAAAGGCTTATTAAATCTTTTTACCATTGCTTTCTTTTCTAGTTCTTTTTGGCATTCTTTATCTTCTGAACTCTATTCAGATGCTCTTTGGCTGTACAGTACTGATTGTGATATAGTAGCAAATTTGGCTAGAGCTGATTGTAAATAGGAGAATTACTACATTGTTTTAAGTCCCATATGTTTACATTTATGCATCTATGGTTTGATTTTGGGTTATCATGTAATCTAGTTGGGGGAGGTGATTTCTGCATGAAATTGCCTCATTTTTGCTCTTATGTTATTTTTAACTTTTTTGTTTTGAAATCATTTCAGACTTACAGGACAGTTCCAAAAGTAATACACATCTTATATAGAGAGCTCCAACATACCTCCGTCACCCCCAGAAATCCAAATCCACCAATTTTAACATTTGCCACATCTTCCAAATCATTTCATTCAGTCTATTATCTATCTATCTATCTATCTATCTATCTATCTATCTATCTATCTATCTATCTATCTATCATCTATCAATATCTATCCATCTTATGAACATTTGAGAACAGGTTGCGCACATCACACTTCATGAACACATAATACTTCCATTTACATTTCATAACAAAAAGGATATTCACTTATGTAATCACATTAAGTACAGTTATCAAGTCCAAGGAATTTAACATTGATTTGAAATGTAGCTTCCATTCTATACTCCAGTTTTTTCTAATGTTCCAATAATGTTATTTTGAGCCTTTTCTCCTCCCTTGCTAGATCCCACCCAGGATCAGGTATTGCATTTAATTGTTGTTCTTGCTTTAGTTTCTTTTTTTTTCTTTTTTCTGATTGTGGAAACATGTACAACATTAATCATCCCATTGCACCCCCTCCCAGGCATACCATTCAGTGGCATTAATCACATCCATGATGTTGCAGCACCCTCACTGCTATCCTTACTAGAACTTTCCCTTCACCCCAAACAGAACCTTCACACTTATTTTACATTACCTCCCCATTGTGCCTACCCCCACTCCTGGTAAGCCTTTCTCTAGTTTCTATCTCTCTGAGTTTGCATATTCTCATATTTTCTCTGTGGTTACAATGGGGCAAAACAATCTTGTTTGCTTTATTACCAACTAAACTTGAGTAGTGCACATCAACTGTGTTCTTATACCCCTCTCCCTGCCGCCTTTATGCATTCTTGTCACAGATTACTTATTTATACATTATGATTCCAAAACCATTAATTTATCATTACGTTTTATGCATTTGCCTTTTAGTTCCTGTAGGAAGTAAAAAGTGGAGTTACAAATCAAAAACACAATAGTACTGTTATTTATATTTACCCCATATCATTATCTTTACTGAAGGTCTTTATTTCTTCACGTGGCTTCAGTCAGTTGTCTAGAGTCCTTTCCTTTCACCCTCCCTTTAGCATTTCTTATAGGGCCAGTATAGTGGTTACGAAGTCCTTCAGCTTTTGTTTATATAGGAAAGTTTTAATCTTTCTCTTATTTTTGAAGGTTTTACCAGATATAATAATTCTTGTTTGGCAATTTGTTGTTTTTCAGTACTTTAAATGTGGCTTTCCACTGCCGCCTTATTTCCGTGGTTTTTGATGAGAAATCAACATTTAGTCTTATTGAAGCTCCCATGAATGAGAAACTTTCTTTTGTCTCATGGCTTTCAAACTTTTCTCTTTATCTTTGACATCCACACTTTGATTATAATATAGTGGGTCTATTTGTTTTTTTCTGTTTAGAGTTCATTGAGTGTCTTAGATGTTTATATTCATGTCATTTGTTAAATGTGGGAAGTTTTCAACCACTATTTCTTTTTTATATTTTTTATTATTTTTTTCTTTATTAGAGAAGTTGTGGGTTTATAGAACAATCATGCATAAAATACA
>PVKH010033224.1:0-12044 GCA_004027955.1 Chaetophractus vellerosus | reverse complement strand
TTTCATAAAAGCTATTAAATTATTGGTAGAACATGCATTTGGAAACAGGCATAAAGCAATGTTTCCATGTAGATTCATCTTAATGTACTATAAAAACCATTAGTATATAATTAATTTCACCTTAGTCATTGATGATATTAAGGCCACAGAGTTCCTTAAATTAAATAATTGAGTGATGCAAATAATGTAAATTATTAAAATAAGAGATGCCCAAGAACACAGTATTCCCAGCTTTCTATGATAATTTAAGAGAAAATGCCATTGCCTGAAATTACTTTTAAAAAGAGGCAAAAAAATAATATAGTCTTTGTGTCATTTTAATATGAAATATGCATCAGAAAATATGGTGGATATTTCCTTTCCAAGAATGGGCCTGTGAAACATAAACTTTATTTTGAAAATTTTAACCAAATAAAAAAAATTCTGTTATTTCCTTTGCTATGGCTTTGTAAGAACTGTAAAATATCACTAAATAAGACACTTTTTCATGAATGATTTTTGTGTGTGTTTTTCATTGTCCTCAAATTCCACCAGGAATGTACTTTTCCCACCAACTACTCAAGATATCTTTTTATTCTACACCTTGGATAATTGGAATTGCCTTTAAATTTTTATCAGAGATCTCAATAGAAACTCCAATGTCTTAAAGCCTTGAAAAATAGTGTAGGATGCCATTGTAGATACTTAGTCATAGTTATCATCTTTATTTCTTTATGATTAGAGATTAATATTGATTACAGATAATTGTACCTAATGTTGTAGCCTTAAATATATAATTATTTCCAGTGTTTACTCTTAATTAGCGTATTTACCACTCTTTTCTGAAACATAATTCTATGCCTTATTACAATCACATTTTTAAAATTTTACTTTTAATTTAGATATGATAAAGAGCTATTCTTACTGGTGCTTTGGGAATTTTGAAAAGGTCTGTTTCATTTTAACTTTGATTAAAAATTGTGAGTTTAGCCTTCTTCATAAAGGTCAGTGTCTGGCTTAATGCAAAAAAGAAATAGCAAACAAAAGAAAACAAACAAACAAAACTATGATCCAAAAATCACAAATTCTGAATAATTGTGGGCATAAGCCATTTCTGAGTCCTCTCCCTGGAGCTGGCATGGCTACATGATCCGCCTCTGTGCTGTTGGGGCAATTTCCTGGTGCAGTAAATGCTTTTGACATATATTAATAGAGCAGGTCTGCTGCTGGACCATCTAATGATTCTAACGAAATCAAACAAAAAATATACAGCGACTTGCCTTGTAGAGTTTCATTAATGGCTAAAAAGAGATCATTTTTATGGTAAATACAAGTCTATTTGAATTGAATTTCTGCCTAAAAAGTTAGTTACTAAGATCCACCGAATCTCAAAATAAACTTGCTTTATTGTATATAAATGTAATACTAGTTGAATGCCTTATTTCTATGGGAGGGCCAGACAGATTGAAATCCTAATATATAAATTAAAGAACAAACATGAAGGTTATATTAAATAATGGAATACAGATAATATACCAGCAAAGTTTATAATAGAGAATAATCTGAATTATTCAGTTCCCTTGGAAGATTTTCATATATATTCAACAAGATCTGTTCACACAAGAAAAAGATTCAATGCAGTTTATTAACAGTTAGCATATCGTCTCTAAATGAAGCTCGTTGCAATCTAAAATGGGCCCTGCATGGAGCTAATGAGCAAGCTCCTGCCTGATATTGACAATTAATCAGGCATAAAAGCATTTAGGATCAGGACCCATTGACAAGCATGTAGGCTCATACAGGCTTCAATGAAACATGATATGTGAACATATTTGTCTAATTGTATGTCAGGTTTTCGAACAAATTCCCACCAAAACACTTAATTATATACAGAGGTGATGCATCCGCTTCAGAGTCTGTAGGAAGCTTTTTGGTTTGTTGTAACCATCTAAAATGGATTGAAAGAAGTTTTATTAGGCTTTGTTGCCAATTTTCCCATTTTAATTGCTATAGCAACTTGAAGCCAAAGTTGGGTCATTGGATAGAGTAATTGAGCAATTAAAAGCTACCAGCATTGTGCCCTGATAGTATTATCATTGACCCTTAAGGAAAAAATAATAATAAAGTATTTAAGGTTATTGGAAATCTGTAATGTGGGGGAAAAAAAGAAAGAATTTTTTACATTTAAAATAGGGAATTATAAATCAATTAATATTTCTATTTTCTCCTTTTAAAGCATACAACTGACAATATTAAAAATATATATTGTATATCAATTTTGTACATATGAAATGTGCACCTTATCTCATAATTAATAAATTATTTATATCTGATTTCACTCTGATACATGGGGAAAGGGAAACAAAAACAAGACATATGGTTTGATCCCTCTTGATTAATTTTTAGTTATTATATAATAGTTAAGGCACCTATTTGTTTTATTTTGCTCCTAGTTAGACTAAACTTTAGAATGTTCTCCCCTTTCATCCCACTTCCTCCCCTACATGTGATTTTACGTCTTCTTCCAATTTATTTAATATTTTTAATTCCTCCAACATTGAAACTGGAAACATTTATTATTTTAAGTATTGAAGTTAAATATAGCTTTTGCATATTTTTGGAGCTGAAATAGTTCCAGGTGCTTTTTAACTGTGTTCTCTAGTTATAGATAGGTTCATTGCTTTAGAATGCAAAACCAAACTAATATTTTATGCTGATTTGGTCTTTCTTAGTCATGAAGCTTGCTTTTCTCTTTCAAAGGGATTCAATAGAGGATGCTGCTTCCTTGCAAGTTGGCAGGAAGGTTTCTAATGTATTAAAAGGATAAAAAAAAAAAAAGAGTAACTTAACCCCAAGGATAAAATAGAATAAATCAGAATACAGGACTATATCAGGATGGGACAGGGGGGTAAGGACCAATGGATTAAGGGTAATTTGGAGGAAATTAAAAATGAGAAGAATGACCATATTACGGAATATAGGAGAAAATAAGCTATTTCAGAGAATTCCTTTAATACTACTCCATATGGACATTCGGGATTGCACAAAAGCTAGAGTAATAAATAGTTACTTATTTATAAAAGTTCTGGCAATCTTATTTCTTTCCATCTTTAGTTTCTGTATTTCACTTAAAATGAGTGCGTAAATGTTTAAGAATAGTTTACACACTAAGTATTTGAGAGAGAAACTTATGGTTTTTAAGAGAGAAAGAACCGATTTTAAACCCTAAGTCAAACTAGGAGTTATAGTTTAAAGCACAGCCTGGTCTGCTGTTCCTGGTGCAGTCTGTCTAGGGCTCCCAATAAAGCACTAATAGAATCACGGACATGTAAAGGAAACTTCAGCGACAACTAAGACTCAGAGCCAACCTGGTGTCAAAATTGGTGGGATTCAAGACCTGTGGAGCTGAAATGAGAATGGCATGTGCACTTTTTGCTTGCGACTGTACAGATGTGACAGTTTGAAGAATATGTAGAGATATATATTAGCTACAGGCTGGATGATGGCTCATTATCTCTAATAGGTACCAACGAGGAAACCCAAGTGCTGTGATCAAGCGGCTAGGGTGGTGCCTCTCCTCCATCCTCCGCTTCCCCCTCATGGCCTTCCCTTCAACATTCACCCAGAGGAGAAAATTACAGCTCCCAGGAAACCACAGGACGGAAGCAGAGAAAGACATCACGGGAGGAGGCAGGGCCAGCAGCAAAGCACTGAGACAGAACACGCAGAAACAAAGACTCTTGTGGAAATTTGGCGCCGGGATTGTGTTTTTAACCATCACCTCTTAGGTCAGAAGGCCTGAGATCTTGCAGCACAGGCTGGGGCTGATACCACTGTAATCAGAGAGCTTTCTCAGGCAATGCTTGCTGACCTGAAAAGCAGTCAAGTTGCCACACCCCCCAATCTTTCCTTCAGCTGCTATCTGTGAAAGGTATCCTAACATGCAGATGGACGGCAACGGGGCCAAGGTTCTACCTACCGGAAAACACTCAGCTTGGACTTGTGGTTAATAAACATAAAAACAAAGTCCGACAAACATGGGCGTATCGGTGAGGGTTCTCTAGAAAACCCGAAAGCGTAGGCTGTGTATGTCTGTGTATACCCACACAGGAGGAATTGGCTCATGTGATTTGGGAACTGGCAAGTCACAAATCTGTAGAACAGGCCAGCAGGCTGGAAATTCTCAGGCTTGAGTTGATGCTTCAGTCTTAAGGCACAATTTTTCTTCCTCAGAGAAATCTCAGGTTTGCTTTTAAGGCATTTCAATTGATTGGATGAAGCCCAACCACAGTATCAAGAATAATCTCCTTTACTTAAATTCAGCTGATTGCAGAGGTAACCACATCTACTAAATACCTTCACAATGGGTCAGAGATTAAATCTAAGTGACAATCACAAAATTTTAAAGAAATAACACCTGATAATATATGTGTCAATTCTTATGGGATAACTCGCAAGGCTATAATGAGAAGGTATTCATTGGTTCAAAAATTTCCATTGTAAAGAAAGAACAAATGTAAATGAACTAAGAATGAAAATAATAAATTTCAGGATAAAAGAATGAAAGCAAGATAAAGAGAATATACCAGGTTTGAAAACAAAACAATGAAATGAATTAGACTGGAGAACTGAAAATTAGAAACAAGATAAAATAAAATAAATTAAATTCTTGGGAAAAATAAAACTGTCTAAAAAAGTAAAAACTAAGTTAAATGAAAATCAGGGAAGGGAAAGAACCATATATATTGATAATTATTTATATAGTAAGATAAATCTTTAAATTAAAGGCCCTCATCTTTGTGTATGGCATCATCACAAAGTCCCAGTATCTAAACCAGTTCCGGGGTGAGTGACTGGTGGCTCCTGCCCTCTGTGGGGCAACCGCATGACCTACGTTAAATAGAATTTGCAAGAGTGGACGTGTTTTCTGTGATCATGATGTTAGGGGGAAAGCATTCAGTCCTTCATCATTAAGTCTGATGTTCACTGTAGGTTTTTTTAGCTGTCCTTTATGAAGTTGAGAGTTGATGTAGTTCTCTTTTTTTAAAAAAAATTTTTATTTATTTTATTACATAACTCCCCTTCCCCCCCTGATGTAGTTCTCTACTATTCCAAATTTGTTAAGAATTTTTATCATGGATGGGTATTGAGTTTTTTAAGTGATTTTTTCCTGCATGTATGGAAAGAATCATGTGGATTTTGTCCCTTATTATATTATTATAGTATAATAGATTAATGGATTCACAGGTGTTAAACCTTGCAATCTTGGAATAAACCCTATTTGTTCATGATTTATAATAGACATATTATTGTTGGATTTAGTTTGTTAATATTTTGCTGAGGATTTTTTTGTGTCTATATTCACAAGGGATGTTGTTTGTTTTTTCTTGTCATCTCTATGGTTTGGTATCAGGTTGATACTGACTTCACAGAATGTGCTGGGAAGTGTTCTCTACTCTATTTTCTAGAAGTGTTTATGTGGTACTAGTATTAATTTTTCTTTAATTGTTTAATAAAATTTACCAGTGAAGCAATATGGACATGTCCTTTTCTTTGTGGGAAGGTCTTTAATCACTTATTCAATTTATTTACTTGTTGTAAGTATTTTTCTTGAAAGAATTTTTCTGCCCATCTTAGTTTGCCGGGCTGCAATGACAAATGCCACACCATAAATGGGCTTAACAAGAAGAATTTATTGACTCACTTTTTAGGCATCTAGCAATCCAAAATCAAGGTGATGGCAAGGCCCTGCTCTCTTCCCAAAGTCTGTGGTGTTCTGGTCCTGGCTTGCTGCAACTTTTGGTGCTATTTGGTTTACCTCTCTGCGAGCTATCACCTGACAATTTCTCTTTCCTATTTTCTGCTTTTCTGCTTTCCACTGACTTCTGGCTTCTAGCTCCTCTCCCTGTGGCTTTTTCTCTATAAGGCTTCCAGTAATGTATTAAGCCATTCCTAAATAGGATTTTAGAAGACCTTATTCACAAATGAATCCATACCTTGAATCACCTTAACATATTCAAAGATATGTTTTACGAATTGTTTCCACCTACTGGAAAGTGGTTTGAGATTAAGAACATACCCTTGCTTGGGGTACCTAAGTCAGTCTACCCCATCCCCTTTCTCTGTACTCCTTCAGGAATTAATATTATACATGTGTTGTTATGATTGCCGTGACCAACAGGTATCTGAAGTTCTGGGTATTTGCCTATATTCTTGTTTTCTTCCCGTTCTTCAGACTGGCTAATCACTATACGTGTATCTTCACATTTGCTGGTTCTATTTTCTTTCTTTCCTTCTTTCTTTCTTTCTTTCTTTTTTTTTTTTTTTTTGACCAGCTCAAATCAGGTTTTAAGGCCTTCTAGTGAAATTTTGTTTGTAATTTTGCTCCAGAATTTCTATTTGTTTCTATTTTTCTATTTTATATGTTCTATCCCCTTATCAATAGTCTCAGTTTGGTGAGGCATCATTGTCCTGCTTTATTTTAATTTTTTAGGCATGATTTCCTTTAACTCTTTGAACATATTTATAATAGCTGAGATAAAGCCTTTGTCTAGAAAGTCCAACATCCTGTCCCCCTCAATGTCAGTGTCCATTGACTGTTATTTTTTTCCTGTTTCTAAGCCACTCTTTCCTGTTTCTTCATGTGTCCCATAAAGTTTGGTGAAAACTGGATATTTTAGATCAGATAATGTGGCAACTCTGGAAATAAGCTATCCCTTCCCTGCTGTTTTGTTGGTGTTGGTGTGGTTGGTTTGTTTAGTGACTTATCTGGGGGTACTTATGCAAAGTCACTATTTCCCATAGTGTGCACCCATTGCAGTTGGTTCAGTTAGCTTAGTAGTCAGGTAAGGATTAGTCAGAGATTTTTTAAAATATCTTGAGCCTTCAAGTTTTCCACTTTTTTGCTGAAGGACTTTGTGTGTGTTGGGGCAATCTTTCAATGCTCTGGCAGTTTAGCCTTCACTTCCTGCTTCTTCAGGGACACACGTTCAGACAGACGTGAATGGTTGATGCCTTGTAAGCTTATTTCTGGATCTGTACACAGTACTATATACACACGTGGCCTTCTAGATCCACAGGAATATGTTATATCTTACTAAAGCACTCTGTAGACTCCTTGTTCCCAGATCTTAAAATTTTAGCTGGACTCTTGGTTGCCCTGACTAGTATTGAAACATTAGGCAGTTTCTAGACTTTTCATATAAATGGAATCATACAATCTGTAGCATATTGCAAATATCTTCTTTAAGCATAATGAGGTGAAGATCCATCCAGCTTGTAGCATGTATAAGTACTGTATTCCTTTTTATTGCCAAATAATATTCAGTTGTATGGGTACACAACGTTTTCTTTATCCAGTCATTAGTTGGTGGACATTTGGTGTGTTTCCATTTTTTGGCTGTTAGGTATATTACTGCTATAAATACTTATGTACAAGTTTTTGCATGAATATTTTCATTGCTCTTTCATTTCTAGTCATGGTATTGCTGCATCATAAGGTAATTCCATATTTAATATTTCAGTGAATTTCCAAACTGCTTACCAAAGTGGTTGGACCATTTTCCATGCTCATCAGCAATGAGGTTTCTGATTTCTTCACATCCTTACCAACATACGTTATCACCTATCATTGTCATCATAAACAGCTTAGTGGACATGAAGTGGTATGTATTTGTGATTTTGACTTACATTTACATGACTAATGTGTAAAATCATCATTCCATGTGCTTTTTGTCTCTTTGCATATTTCTTTTGAAGAAATTTCTATTCAAATCTTTTGCTCACTTTAATTGTGTTATCTTTTAATTTTTGAGTTGTAAGATATATATATATATATATGGATACATGTCCCTTAGCAGATATATGATTTGCAAATGTTTTCTCCCATCCTACGGCTTGTCTTTTAACTTTCATGACGTTGTCTTTTGAAGCAAAAAATATTTAATTTTGATGAAGTTCAATTATTGAATTTTTCTTTTTCTCTATAATTCTAATTTATATGTTGATGGTTTCATTTGCTAGTATTTTGTTGGGATTTTTGTGTCTATACACATAAAGTATATTGGTCTTTAGTTTTCATTCCTTGTGATGTCCGTGCCTGGTTTAAGTATAAGAATAATGTTGGCTGGGAGATGGGAGTGATATATGGGAATGCTGTATGTTTTACATGATTTTTTGGTAAACCTACAACTTTTCTAATTTAAAGCAAAATCTTTTTGCATAGTAATGCTGGCTTCATAGAATGAATTGACAAGTGTTTCTTCCTCTTCTATTGTTTATAGTTTGTAAAGGATTCATGTTAATTCTTCCTTAAATATTTGGCAGAATTCAGTGGTGCATATAGACCTGGACCTTTCTTTGTGAGATTTTTTTTAAATTGCTAATTTAATTTATTCATTACAAGTCTATTCATATTTTCTATTTCTTCTTGAGTCAGTTTCTTGTTTGCTACAAGTGGTGTTACAGACTCAGGCTGCTGCAATGTTAAGCAATTGATGCTCGTTATTCACAAGCAACTGTATATAGGACTTTTCCTGAAGCTCTCAATCAGGTCAAATGATGACAACACCCTGTGAATAGGGCTTTTCCAGGGAGCTGCAAGGCAGGTCAAATAGTGAAAATGCTCCGGGAGTAGAATCTTTCCTTGATGGAGCTCCAATGCCTGTCTGCTCCCTCTAGTGGCTACAAGGCTGCTGTTTTTCACAGCTACTGTGATTGTGAGGCTGATGATTTTCAAGGCTATTGAAGAGCTTGAGAGAGGGAGATGGGAATAGGCCAAGCAAAAAAGTCACAAAGCCGGCTGCTCTTAACAAGTTTAGCAACTTGTCTTTAATCAATGCTCCCAAGATTATTAGAAGCCTTTAGTTAAATTCCAGAAATGTGAAATTTTTGATTTTCACATTTTTTGCCAACATTTCCAAGTGCTTCTCTGAAGGAAATTTACAGAGACCATTCCGGAATTGCCTCCAAATTAGTCTATGCTATTATTCACTGGTTTTAGGTCATATAATGCAACCTAATTAGGGTAACCTAGCAACTTAAGTATGTTCTAACCAACTTTGGAAAATCAAACATCCTTCTGTGGTCGGATTGTTGGCTTTCTTCAGCTTTGCCAATCATAACTAAGTGAATGTGACTTACAAAACAAGTTATAAATGCAGAGCTAGTTATACCAAATGAACAAGTTAATGGACACAATAATCAGTAAAAAGTTAAGTTTAATTATGAACTCACTTTTCTTTGAATGTCTCAACCACTAGCACATCTTTTTTCTAGTTATGAAATATTCCAGCCCCCCCCCAAAATAAAACAGAGAACAACATCTTCATATACTATTACCAAGCTTAAGAAACTAAACATTTCTGGTTCTTTTGTTTCTATGACTTAATAGTCTTATTAAAACCAGTCCCCATACCAATGATTTTTCCTGGAATTTTATAGAACATAGAAATATTAGTTTCTAGTGTTAAAATAAATTACCTAAATAGGAAAGGGGCTGTGGTTAATCATTTTTTTCTTAAATTTTTGGTACAAGCATTGACTAGAAAAACTTTTGTGAGGATTTACAATCAGCTACAATATTTCCAACATAAAGTAATTCACCAATAGTTATGGTGGGTTGTTAGAAAATCTGCACTATTGAAAAGCAACAGTGCTCATATCTACATTTGCACATACTGAAAATATCATTTGGGTGAGTTTTTGATTTATGAGAGCAGAACATAACTTCAAATGAATAGCACGAGTAAAATTCCTAGTACATTAGTCTATATCTGTTTTTAATATTGTCGGAATTCATTTGAATATGTTGCTTTTGTTCCATAATCCCCCAAACTAACATTTGTATCAAAGGTACCTAATGTTATAACTACAGGACACTGTATAATGAAAATGACTTATATTTTCATCCTTTCCCCAGGGAATTTTAAGAATTGCTGAATCAAGTGATGGTTTTAACTAGAAACACAAGTACTCACTTGTTTCATTCCAACAACAACAAAAAAGAAAACCAAAAACATAATTGCACTTTTCACTATGGTGTTTTTATATACAATCTATAAGAAAATTTCTCACATTTACAAAAAAAAAGTATTTCTGCTGGTCACTTTTATATCTTGGGTATTTCTGGTAATAATGAAAATAACATATTGATTTAACTCTTATTATGTCACCATATTTGATTCTTCTACTTCAAGAGGCAGCTAAGGTTTTATGAGAATCAAGTATTTCTATAGACAACCCAATACTGACAATGCCGAAGCCTGTTATTTGTGCTGCTCATTCAAACATTGAAAATGAATTTGCCTCGGTGGTTTCTTTAACTTTTGCGTAGCCAACGGAAGGGGACTTATTATTCATAATTGTAGTCCTAGTGTGATTCTGCTTCACAAAATAAAATAAGTGTGCTTGTAAACTCGAATGGCTACATTAGAGGTAGGCCCTGAAAGTGCTGGTTCTCAGAGTTGGTAACCTTAGAAGGTAAGGAAAAAAGGAAAAACAAGTCGAGAACAGTGTCTACCTGAGAAGGGCCGAATTTTCAACAATCAGAATCTATGGGTACTTATGTGGGTGGCATAGGGAATGTCTTCTCTATGAATTTGGAGTGGGGTAGGGGGAGGTTTGCATTTCTAGGGCAGAACCCAAAGTAGGAGGAGATAAAAGAGAACTTTCCAAAGGAAGTCCATTTGTTGATATATTCCCAGTTAAAAATTTTGTTCCCTGATCCTTTCTCTTGAACTCCAAATGCTTATATTCAATTTGCCATTGCTCTTTGTATACCTAATAAGAGATATTTCAAATCTAACACTTTTAAAACTCCTGCTTCCTGTTTTCTCATACAGTCCTCCTCATCTCAGTAAATATCAATTCCATACTTCCCATGGTTCTGGCCATACAATTAGGAGTCATTCATTACTCCTTTATTTCTTTCCATCCACATATCTAATCCATCAACAAATGCTGCTGGCTGTACTTTCTAAACATATTTAGTATCCAAATATTTGTCTGACTTCACTGCTGCCACCTGGACCAAAAATACACCCCAGTCTCCCTGCTTCCATTCTTTCCCTACTACTGTCTATTTTAAAAATAGTAACCAGGATGATGTTTTTGAAACGTGTATGACAGAATATTGAGACACCTCAACACCAAGCATACCCCTCCGTATTCATATATGAGAACCACTCAGGCCTCCTGGCTCTTCCTCAAGTATATCATGCCCTCTTGGGCCTCAGGGTCTCTGCAAGTGTTTTACCCTTTGCCTAGAACCTTACTCTTCCAGACATTCACATGGGTTCCTTCTTTACTTCCCATATTACTTCCCCAAGTGGCATTCTCTGACTCCTTTTATGAAGAAGTCCTTCATTCCCTGCTTCTTTATCCATTTTTCTCCACTTCATTCTTTTCCATAGTTTTTATCTTCCCGTTATGTAAACTATTTCATTGAATTTAAGTTGCCATTGATTGCAAGATACACGGTCATTTTAGGCATCACTAGGAAAGAAAATATACCACCAATTAAACAATAAAACAATACTTTCTTCATTTAGAATTTTTATTTCCATCTTGCTAAAAGAATTCATTTAGACTTATTTAGTCATAGACTTTTTATAACCTCCTTTCATCCTTATATATGAATAAATGAAAAGTGTAAATAACAAATTGTTATCCTTACAACTTCTTCACATTCAGAATTGTGAATATAATTTTTCAACTCTGAATTGTCAATATCCATGTTTTCCTACACAATATCAGCCTCTGTATATTTAAGAGCTTTGGTGATTAAATATTTCTTAAAATGATGCTCTACTATTGTCTTGGATTTTCTTCTTAGCTACTGATATTTATTGTACAAGTTTTGATGGAATTTTTTTTATGTGACTAAAGTTAAATGTATGAGTCAGTCACACCTGACTCTTATTACTTTGATGAACTTTTCATCTACTTCAAGGAATTTGGCAGTTTCTCCTGCCTGTAGGGAAATGACTCTGCCATGGCACCCTGGTGGCCTTGCACCAATCCCCATAGGTCATGCAAAGAAAAGCTTTAAGTGCTGGTCATCTGAA
>PVKH010033223.1:0-12052 GCA_004027955.1 Chaetophractus vellerosus | reverse complement strand
TTTAAAAAAAAAAAAAATAGAAATAGTTACATAGAAATGAAATTATGCAGTATTTAGATACTACTTTTCTGCTTATTTTAATTAAAATTTAACTTCTTACATTGCCATTATAGAAACTATTCAAAAGAAAAATCTAAAGAAGGAAATCTCCTAAAATATCACCATCTAAAGATAATCATTTTCAATATTTCATGGTATTTCTTCCAATATTTTCCTTCAATAATATTATTCATCTTTCTAATTACAAAAGAATATATACCAGAAGGTGAAAACTTGGGTAAATCAAAGAACACAAAGAAAAACAATAATAATAAAAGAATAATATTTAAAAACTCACATATTTCAACCACCTAAAGCTAATTATATAACCTTCTAATCTATTTGGTGAGTGTTTATGTGTATATCCTCTTCTCCAAACATTTTACAACCATAGCAGTTTCATTTTCCTCTAACTAAAAAGAAACCAAATGCTTAGTGCAAAAAAATTGGCAGGGTGGGGTGGGTGTGGGGGTTATAGATGTAATAAAATCATCTACAACCTCACCAGCACTGGCACAGAATGTACAGATAATCTCATTCATGTATGACTCAGAATAGTTCAAAGCAATAGCTAAGTCTTTACTTGAGGAAGAAAAATCAGAAATATTCCCCAATGCAATTGGGGCAAGCCATGATAAATGATAAATTTCATACTTAGCATTCGAGGCCCTCCATCTTCCTGTACCCTTTCTAGCAAACTATTTCCTCCTCTCCTCTTCTGACCCTCTCTGCTCAAGTTGCTCCCTTACTGTTTATTCTCTCTCTGCTTGTTCCATGCATGCTATTCCCCAATCTTGCAGACCTGCCATTTTATTGTTGTTTTGTTGTGTGTGTATGAATGTGTGTGTGTGTGTGTGTGTGTGTGTGTAACCTATCCAGTGCCTGGCCTTCGTTGAGGGTTGATTGAAAGCTTTCCCTAAATAGTGTATCCTTTTCTACAGCTCTTTCTAATCAAGGCAGGGACCAGGCCTGGGGAAACAAGACAGGGAATCAGTTATTAGAATAATCCGATTACAAGAAACAGGGGACATTACCATATTATTGGAACCTGACTACAAGGTCAGAAAAACATTAATGATTTTTGCACAGAGACTTGACTACTGTTTTCAACCTTTACCTGGGAATAAGACTGGTTTCTAACCAAGCCTGACGTTTATCTGAGAGATGGCTAAATAATCCCAGCTATAAAAATGAAAGATGCTAGAAGAGAAAGCCAGGCAAGGCATTACACAAAATGGCTCAAGTCAGTGGAATAATGTGATAGTTAGTGGTGAACCCATATTTGGTGAGGCTTAAAATGTATATAATTTGTAGGGCCTTCTAAAAAAAAATTACAAAATTTCAAGTACAAAATTAAGTATGAAAGTGATCATGGCTTTAGAATGAGAAAGGAAATGACAATAAAATATTGAAGACTCAGGGATTCAGGTACTTTTTTTTTGAGATCTTTTTGGAAAATTTACAAATATGATGACAGACACGCTTCCTTATAACAACCTGCCTCTTTTTTCCACCTAGAACATTCTACAACTTCCATAGCTCACAAGACCCTGTTCAAGTGAAGGACTTTGAAGTCAAAGCTTCATTAGCTTCATGGCAAACTGCTTCTGGTTTTAATTGTAAAACTTCAGGCAGTAGGAGCCAGATGGCAAGATTACCTTAGCAGGCAAGCAGTCCTTCCTAATTTCCTTAAGACTGTACCAAATAGAATTCTCATTAAGTGCTATACAGTTACAAACAAATACCATGAAAATTCCATGAAATCACAATGGCTTGGCAGAAGAGGGAGCCTTGAATCTGAGTATAGGTGTGAGTGGAAGGAAATGCTTCCCAGAGTAGAATGCTGAAGAGCACCTCAGATTTCAACAAAGTAGCAGAGAGTATTCAAGTCAAGAATAAAAACAGGGAGAACAGGACATGCACGGGAAAAGTGAGAGGTCCGATGGAGCCTGACATATGATATGTGCAGTGAGAGAAAAGGGTATAGGCATAGATTGCACCAGGATTTCAGAGGGTCTTAAGTGCTATGTTAAGAGGTGTGTACTGAATTCAGATGGCAGTTAGAACAACATAGAATAAAAGCAAGGTTATTAACTAGGTCCAGAAAGTTTTAACGTCTTGCTTAGATCATCTGTCAAATAAGAAGAGCAATCAGAAAATTGCTAGAGAATTTTCTTATTAGAGCATCTTAGATCAATAGATGGAAAATTTGACATGTTTTTGAAGGGGGAGGTGGGGATGGAAGTGCAGGTTAAAGAGGAAAATATGAAGACTTCTTACCATAGAGAAAAGTTCTCTAAACTCACAGACTTGTAGACTGAGGACACTGAGGGTGAGCCAAATTTACTAGTAGAAAACTATATCGGTTTTCAATAGATTGCAAAATGTATATCTCTATTTCAGCCTAGTTAAAACAACAAATTCTAGAGTGAGACTTCCTGGGTTTGAATCGGCTTCATCACTTATTGCATGATTTTAAGCATGGTGCTTATTTTTATGCCTCTGTTTCACCATCAGTAAAATGGGATAATAGCCATCATCTCACTTCTGTGGTGAGGAATAAAAAGATAAGTTATGAAAGTGTTTAACAGGGCCTAATTATGTTAATATTAGCTCTAATGTTAGCTGTAGTTATTAATCTTAACTTTTGTATTAGTCAGCCAAAGAAGTCCTCGTACAAAGTACCAGAAATCTGTTGGCTTTTATAAAGCGTATTTATTTGGGGTAGAAGCTTATAGCTACCAAGCCCTAAAGATTCCAACTCAAGGTACCATAACAGATACTTTCTCACCCAAAGTCTATTGCCACATGCTGACATAAGATGGCAGGCATTGTCTGTGAGGGTTCAGCCTTTCTTCCTCCTCTTAAGGCTCCATGGTCTCAGCTACTTCCATTCTCAGCTGTAGGCTGGCATGAGGCTTGTCTCTCTCCCCAGGGCCCATTTCTTTCCTGGCTCAGCTGCTCTGCTCTCTTCACAAGGTCAGCTGCAGACTATCAGGCTCATTCTCTTCCTGGGGCCTCTGCCGTGTCTAATGGAGCCTTCTCTCTTTCCTCACGTATCTGCTTCTCTGTGTATTGTCTTCCCGGGGTTCCAGCATCAAAACTCAAACTCTCTCCTCTGCTGTGTCATTTTCTCTGTGTGTCCCCACCCAACAAGGGGGTGGGAAATTGACATTCAACTGATGTGGCTGAATCAAAGCCTTAATCACAATTCAATCAAGTAAAAGTGAAACCTCTGAATCTAGTACAATCCAACATCTGTATTTTTGGGATTCATAGACATTACCAAACTGCTACACCTCTGTCTAGTGTCTCTTAGAATACTGCACACAGCTCCTTCTCCTTATATCCAGTCATCATTTTCTTAATCTAATCTCTACAGACAGTGACCCTTCTGAATCATAAATCTAGTCATGTCAAAAGCTCCTATCCCCTCAACAAAGCTCACATTTCTTACCATGAGCTGGTTTCTGACTATCTTTCCAACTCATTTTCCGTCATTCTCCATTTAACATGCTAAGGTCCAGCCCTTCTGAACTACAGGCCATCCTATTTCTGGCCTCCAGTGTTCTGAATATGTCAATTCTCTGTAGTTTCTCTATACCTCGGTTTAATGATCCCTGCCACTGAGTGTTGAGGATTGAATTATGTATCCCAGGAAAATATGTTCTTAATCTTAATCCATTCCTGTGGGTGTGAACTCATTGTAAATAATCCCTTTTGAAGAGGTTACCTTTAATTATGTTGTGGCCAAGTGAATCAGGCCCGGTCTTATTCCTGTTACTGGAGGCCTTATAGAGAAAGTCACAGAGGGAAGCCAGGAGAGGCATCCCCAAGCTGGAAGTCAACAGAACCCAGAAGAGAAAGGAGAAGTCAAGGAATCCCCCAAAATGCTGGCTAGTCAGAATATGGGGACCTTGGGAGGAAGCAAGCCATCTAGGCTCTGAAACCTGTGAACTAATAAATTCCTGTTGTTAAGCCAACCCATTGTATGGTGCTTATTTTAGCCGCTAGGAAACTAATATAATGGGTTTAGCTGTCCTTTCTGGGAGCTCCCAGAGCATTTTCTTCTTATCCCTATCACAGACCTTGGCATACTGCGCTGAACTTTCACAGATGTAGATCCTTGGGGGTCAGGGACTAGGCCTTGCTCTCTTCTAGCCTCTTGCAGCCAGCACAGCAGCTAATACAAAAAAGCCTAACAGAATAATTTATAAGTGAGAGTGGTAGTTACACCTGGGAAGGGGATGATTCTTGACTGGAAAGGGGCATGAGGAAAACTTCTGGCAAGGTAGGAATCTTTATTTGATCTGAGTGATGGTTACAGGAGTGTATACACATGTAAAAATTTATTGAGCTGCACACTTAAAATTCTTGCAATTTCTTTGCTTCAGAGAAAATATTTCCTTTCTTAATTTTTAAAAAGGAAAAAAAAGTGGTAGAAAAAAAAACTCACCTATGTTACAAGAAGTCAAAATACTGGTCACCGTTTTGTAGTGGGGCTTGGAACCAGAAGGGAACAGCAGGGCATCTGGGACACTAGTGATTTCCTTTTGCTTAAAGTCCTAATTATGTGGGTATGTTCAGTTTGTGGAAATTCCTCCACCTATATACTTATGATATATGTGCAATTATATATGTATGTTATACTTAATTAAAAAGTTAAAAGAGAATAAATGAACAAATATATATTAATAAGATATAAGGCCCCCTAAATGTGATGAGTAATCAAGTCTGTTTCCTCAACCATGGCTCCCTAGTCCCACATCAGAATCAGTTAAAATAAAACTGCAAAACCCAATTTCTCTCCCCACTATATGGCCCATCTGTATAGATGAATGTAAGTACAGACTTACTTAAATTATGTATGCATGGAAATAGTGTATTTGTTAGTCAGTTTTGCACAGTGGTGAATTACAAGTGGTCTCCACAACATAACTCTTGCAGATGTTATTTTTATCACATGCATTTTAGGAACAATTAGCTAGAGTTACTTTTGGTATAAATATTTTTTCAATTATTTTCTTTCACTGATCTTCTTAGAGTCACAGAAATCTTTTCATATTCCCCTTGCCTCAGATGAATTATTCTTTATAACAAGTCCTAAACAGAAAAGTAATTTAGATGCTTCTACTAAAGATGTTCTTAAAACATTCCTAGGGCTTAAAAGTTAAAACAAACAAACAAACAATCAAAAACAAAAACAGAAACAAAAAAACCTGTTTCATAGACTTTGCTCAATTTCCCTGTGGAGCATTTATGCATGATTTGGGCTCTATTTGGCACAGCTACTCTAACAGCAGGAATTCTTAATGTGGCTGTACATTTAGCAGCCACATTGTGAACAGCATGAATAAAGGAATAAACATGACCTCAAATCAAAATACTAGCACAATGCCCTTAGCACCCAAAGGCAAAGAGGGAGAGAGACTTTAGCTCCAGGTTCCATGAATGGAACTCAGTGAGAATTCAGTTGACTGATTGCAGTTGGGTCTGTGTTGAAAAGCAAACCCATGAGATAAAATATATATATATATATATATCAGACCACACTGCAGAATCTAGGAGTTGGGACTCAGTCCACCCATCGCACTCTAAATCAAATGAATGAACACATTAAACCACAGTATATTTTTAAATGAAATATTACAAAAGTTGTTATATTTTTATAGACTTCAAAGCACCAAAACTGCAATTTCTTTAACTAAAAGCTTTTCTAAAAATTATCTTTCCCGTGTGTTCTATTTTCTAAACACATATTTCAACAACTTAGAAAGCATTCTGTTTGGAGAGGGATCTGGGGACATATTTTCTCTTCCCCCAAAGGTAAGAACTAGAAATACATCAGTCATTGATGTCAATTTATGACAGTTCAAGTCACCAAAGTCATTTGGTCAACTTTAATGGCTGTCACACTGTAAAGGTTACCTTAACATCTCCAACACAAATCAATCAAAATGGTGTTACACAAATGTGAGAAAGTGTGTGAGTAAATGTGTTTGTGTGTGCCCTTGATGGTTGAATCTTTTGGTATATCAAGATTAAATTCAGCTACAAATAACAGCAACAACAATAAAATATGGCAAATTAGACAGACATTTATTCTCTTTAAGTAATAGATATCCAGGTTGAGGTAGTCTGGGGCTATTTTGTGGCTTTATGCTACTCTGTCTTCCTTAGTGTCCTGCCTCATTTTACAAAATGGTTGCATGTCTTCTAGTCATCAGGTCCACATCCCAGGAAAATAGACAGGCAATAAGAATGGAAACCCCATAATCTCTGAGGACAATTCCTTAAAGTCACATATAGAATTCATTGGTCAAAATTTATTCAAATATAGCCATAACCAAAGGAGGCTAGGGAATCAAGTCTTTGAGCAGTGCAACAATGTGGTCAGCTGAAATCTGGCCAAGAGAGAATTGATATTTAGAGTGGATAATTTTTTTTTATTTTAAAAAGCATCAAAACATATTCGCTAGCCTCCTAGAGTCTAAAACTTCAAGATAATTCAGTCAAATGATTAAAATGGAAACACAGACTCATTTATCATAATGTAAACTAAGGAATTAATTAAATTTTTACTTTTAAACTAAATACTATACTGATATCTATAAATATAGGTGGAGAAATATTTCTTTCTTTTTTTTTTTTTTTTTTAAAGATTTATTTATTTTATTACATATCTCCCCTTCCCCCCGTTGCGGCGACGCGCCGAGACTTGGTCACTGCGCAGGCGCGACTTTCCCCGCTTGTGGGCGGCTTCTGCTTCCATCACGGCCGGCTTTTCAGTTCGCGGGTGGCTGGCTGCGCTCGATTTGTAGGCGACCTGCCCTGCCCGTGGCAACTTTTGCCTGTCCATGGCAGCTTTTTGCCCTGCCCACGGCGGCTCCGGCCCGCCCATGGCGGCTTGCCATTCTCAAGGCGGTCTGCCCGCTAGGAGAGGTCCCCGGGAACCGAACCCAGGGCCTCCCATGTGGTTTCCCAGCGAGCTCTTTATCCACTGAGCTATCTAGCCAGGCCCGAGAAATATTTCTACACATTTATCTCTGCCTAATCTAATGTACCTGTCTATAGCTATCTATCCAAAAATATCAAAAATCTTTTTAAAAACTGTATAGTAATACTTTATTGGTGATGGGGAAAGAGAGGAGTGGGAGATTAATTTATTTCTTTTAACAAATAAAAGTTAACTTAGAAATAATGTCATCCCACTCCTAAAGCAGCATTAATGCTCTCAGTTGGGAGTTATGCTGTCATATTTGAAAACCACTGATTTGAACAGACTATTTCTAGAAATGATTTCTTTTTAGTAATTACTAACAGTTTATAGAAAGATCTGCAATTTTATTTTTCCAAGTGTTCAAGTAATCTTAACTCATCAAAATGCTAAAATCCTTTTATCAAAGCTGTCTAAGACTTACTCATGTAAATGACCTGCATGATTCCCTGACAGCTGGAACCCTTTAGTTCTGCTCTGCAGCTTCAGCCCTACCACAACCACGGGGACCTATCTGGCTCTAACATGGTGTCCAGAGCTCATTGTCCAACTTTAAGTGCCCCTCTGAACTTGAAGTCAGGTTTTGACAGCAGAACGCCTGTTCTTTGCCTGATGTCAGGTTTTTCTCACACCATTCGGGCATCCTATCCACCACGTACCAAACAGGTCGCAATCCAGAATATAAATGTATTTTCCATCGATAAATATTCACAACAACCTCATCTAGTAACCCTTTATGCTGTATTTGAACATCCACTCATTTACTTAGTAAATCAAGAGTGAAAGCTGACTAAAGTCAGGTACAATGCCAGGAAATAAAAAGATCAAAGGCACAATCCCCTGTCCTCCATCCACCTGGGAGAAATAGCTGTATTGGTAATATGAGATTCTTTCTAAAGAGTTGGATTTGAACTTCTGGGAATTTCCATCCTTTGTCCTTAAGTGTGACTCTATTGTCACATGGAATAAATTCCATTCAGACTTCCACAGGTCAAAGCACACATATGGAACATTTTGAATAGTGCTATATTCCCTCACCAGCCCTAGTGTATACCCTATGAGAAGGTTAATTTTATGTGTTAACTTGGCTAGGTTATGGTGTCCACTTGTTTTGTTAAACACTGTTACTGTGGAGATATTTTGTAAATGGGATGAGCATTTACACTCACTTGACTTTTTAAGTAGATTACCTTTGTAACGTGGGTAGGCCTCATCCAATCAGAAGAATTTAGAAGCAAAGAACTAAGGGTTGGGAAGCCGATATGGCACAATGGTTAAGCACTGGCTTCCCACATAGGAGGTCCCGGGTTCAATTCCTGGCACACTGGCTAAACCATCTATTCTTTTCTGATTTTTCAGCCTGCTGGACTACCTAAAGATCCTGGAATTGCCAGGCTCAAAATCACACGAACCAAGCTGATAATGGATTCGGGGAAGGGTATAGTAAAGTGTGCCAATGTATGCTATGGACCATGGTTGGTGGTAAGAGTCTGATGATATTATCTCATAATCTGTTGCAAATATTCCACCACGGTGTGGTGTGTTGGTGAAGGGGTATTGTATGGGAATTCTACACGTGCGTGATCGTTTTGTAAGTTTCAACCTTTGTAATAAAAATATATTTTAAAAGATAATAAGGTGGGTTGGGGGTAAAATACACCAAATGTAAGATATGGACTATAGTTAGTGGTAATATTTTGACGAAGCTCTCATAGAGTTTGTAACAAATGTTTCATAACAACGCAGCTGTTGGTGGAGGGGTGATGTATGGGACCCCTGTATGATGTTATGCATATTTATTTTGTAAGTTCACAACTTTTATTATACACTTATTGTTTATGTATGTTCATATATGAATTATATACTTCAATAATAAATGTATACTTTTAAAAATCATATGAATCAATGCTTTAAAATAAAGCTCTGATTAAGAATTGGTTCACACACACACACACACACACATACCATATATCCTGTTGGCTCTGTTTCTTTTGAGAACTCTGACTGGAGCACCCTACGTCCTATAAATAACCTTTATTCAAAATCATACACATTACACAATTATTTTCTTTTCTTCTCCAAGCTCCTAAAATGCTGTTACTTCAGCTCTTAAAGGTTTCCAATTTCTTCACTCTTCAGATCACTTTTCTGGGATAAATCCCGATTTGAAAATATCCCTCTTAATATGCAGTATTGAGAAATGTATTCTATACAAGAAAACTCCTTTACTTAGCAAAACCTGCTTCATTTACAATAGGAAGCCCCCCACCCACCCCCAAAATGTTGCAATTTAATTTAAGTATGTTTTCATATTACTTTTGAGCTGCTGATGATTTTTAGCCTTTGGGTCTCTTACCTTTAATTGGTCCCACCTGTGGTAGAGCCGGCTGCAGTGGTTACTCTGCTGTCAGAAATGAGTTCAAATACTCTTCTGTACTTACTGGCTACATGAACTTAAGAAAATCACTTTAATAAGCTGAATCTTAGTCATCTTACTATAAAATCATGAAAAGAAGGGTCTTTACCCTTTAGAGTTTATGAAGTGATATCACCAAGTACATTGACTATCACAAAGTAAGGGCTTGACACATGTGAAAGGCAAGAATTAGTAGGTAATATTTAGCCATGAGTAATTTACATAAAGCTTAGCATCCATTCATCAAAATTTGATGTGTAAGTGATCTTATTGTTACCGAGTATAGTGCTCTCATTTAATTCAAGAATCCTTTTTTGACCAACCAAAATGTGTTCTGCTTTAGGCTGCATGCGTGTGATCCAAAAATGAACTAGTTTGTCCCTAACCTCATGAAGCCAAAGTCTAGTGAAGAACCTGACATGCATAAAAATGGTTATTCCATGGCTGCACAGATAGGGCTTAATAGACCAAATCATCCTGTGCTCTCAGGCAATGCTTTTGCCATAGCATCTCATTTCATTCCAGTATACAGTGCTTCCTCACAGTGCTTTGATTTCAATGATCATTCACTATATGTTGATTGATGTGGGGACACAGATTCCAAACTCAAATATTTCAGGCAAGTAGTTATGTTGAGTTTTTTCAAACACATATTTTAGTTTTGGGTTTTACAAGCTTACTTCTTCTCCTCTTGGAGGAAATGTGTGCACCTTCAATATTACCTGTTCCTTGGGATGTGAGAGATAGTGAAAAGGTACTACTACCACTTCTCAGAAGAAATCTTAGAAAGTTGATGAGCTGACAGTAGATAAACATGTAATTATATATTATAATATCAACTTTCTAAGGAATTTAGATATATAAAATGTGGTTTGAAGGCTAAGCAGCAAAATATTAAAAAATGTTTATTTCTGGGTGGTGAGATCATGAGAGATTTTATTAAAATCCTTATACTTTTTTCATTCTTTAAATTTTTCTCAATGAGCATGCATAGTAGAAGAAAACTGTAGATATGGAAAACAATCGTCTTTTCTTATTCCCTCTAAGTACATAAAATCCAAGCAATATATGTTTATAGCTTAGAGTTAAAGCATTGAATTAATGGAGCCCTGTCATGGTTAGGCTAGTGTGTCAACTAGGCCATATAATGGTGTCCAGTTGTTTGGTCAAGGAAACACAGGGCTAATTGTAATACAAGGACATTTCATGTGGACTTTAATCATCAGTGAGTTGATTGCATAGATGGCTGGTTACATCCACATCAACTGAGGAGATTGTTGTCAGCAACGAGTGACATCTCATCCAATCCTTAAAAGGAGATGTGATTTCAGCATTGAGAGAGAAAATTCCCATCTCTACTTCAGATAGACAGAATCTCCTGGGGAACTCATCAAAGACCTTCATCAGAGTCCCTGACTTGCAGCCTTCCTTACAGAATTTGGGCTTGTGCATCCTTAGGGTCATATGTGACAATTTTATAAAATCTCATACTATTTCCAGAGACCTCCTGTCAGTTCTGTTTCCCTAGAGTACACTGACTAATACAAGTCCATATTAAAAATAAAAATGCTCCAAGACAAAACCGTAGCTCTCTTTCTTGTCTGTTGCATTTAGCAGAATGACCTCATACAAAATAGGTACTCGATATATTATGGCTATCAGCTATTAATATGTATAGCAGGACATAAACTAAGAATCTGTGATTAGGTATCTGTGATTAGGAAAAACAAGACTAAACCAGTATAGAATTATGGAGAATTCTAATTGGAGAAAGAGATGGATGATAGGGCCCCAGGAATCTGAAGGATGGAAGATTATGAAGCATTGAGTGAAGGTCACAAGATAAAGAACAAAATCAGCAATAGAAGGGATTAGAATGATAACAAAAACATGTTTCTAATTGCTATTATGTCATCTAGTTCTCTTTATATTTTTGGCATGTTATATTCCCAATTTTGTTTTTGAGAAGGACAATGGAATGATAGAAGCATAAAGATTATAAGCCCAGGGCTGGCTGTAGCCCAATTGGTAGGGCGCCAGTTTACCACATGGGAAGCCCTGGGTTCGGTTCCCAGGGCCTCCTCAAGTGGGCAGACTGCCTTGAGAAGGCAAGCCGCCGTGGGCAGGACAAAAGTTGTCGTGGGCAGGGCAAGCCCCAGCAAGCAGGCAGGCCACCATGGTGAGCTCACTCGGCGGGTCGCCGCAGCAAGGGGAGACAGGCAGACACAGAGGAGCACAGAGATGAACACAGCAAGAACAAGCAGAAAAGCGGGGGATATGTAATAAAAAAAAAAAAGATTATAAGCCCAGAATACTAGTAAAGATGTGTAAATGAGACTTATTGGGGCTTTAAAAAAAAAAGTATGTGATTCATTCTCAAACACATTATTTTTCATAATGTTTCACTTAGAAAAAAATTAAACTAAATTCATCTACGAACCATACATATACGTTTGGCTTGTTAACCATGTGCTTGACTTATTAACAACGTAATGCATTTTCCAAAGCTAAGAGTTTTGTTTTAAATATGAGTCAGGATAAATATTTGTAGGATTAATGAACCAAATTAATATTTTTTGTTATTGTAGCTGTTTTTTTTT
>PVKH010033222.1:0-12040 GCA_004027955.1 Chaetophractus vellerosus | reverse complement strand
TTGCCTATCATGAGCTGGGTGTTGTCTGATCAGCCTAACCAAAAGTTAGTGATGCACAGCAGAAATCTAACATAAAAAGGAACTTTTGTATACAAGATAGTGCTCGAGTGGGCCTTGGTGGCACATGTAAGTTATATGAGGAAGTGACTTAAAAGCCCATGGTCCCCACACCTGCCACATTAGCAGTTCCTTTTAATCAGTTGGCTAAGGAAGAGAAAACTCGGGCTGATTTACAGATGATTCTACACAATATGCAGTAACCACCCAGAGTTGCAGCATTGCTGCTCCTTCATAGGATGCCCTTGAAAGACATTGATGAGGGCAAGTCCTCTCAGTGGACAGAACTTTGAGCAGGGAAGCTGGTTGTTCATTTTACTTGGTAGGGAGAAATGCCCATTTGTATACTGATTCATGGGCTGTCACCAATGGTTTGGCTGGACTGTCAGGGATTTGGAAGGAACATAATTGGAAAATTGATGAAAAAGAGGTCTGAGGAAGAAGCATGTGGATAGCCCTTTCAAAGTGGGCAAAAAGAAATGAAGATTTTTGTGCCCCATTTGAATGCTCATCAGAGGATAACTTCAGCAGATGATGATTTTGGTAATCAAGTGGTTAAAAATTATCAGTTCTGTGGATATCAGTCAGCCTCTTTCCCCAGCCTCTTCTGTGATTGCCCAATGGGCTCATATACAAAGTGCCATGGTGGTGGGAAGGAAGAAATTCATGGGCTCAGAAACATGGACTTCCTCTCACCAACCCTGACTTGGCTACAGCCACTGCTGAGTGTCCAGTCTGCTAGCAGCAGTGTCCCATACTCAGTCTGCTATATGACACCATTCCCTGAATTGATCAAGCTGCTACCTGGTGGCAGGCTGATTACATTAGACCACTTCCATCATGAAGGGGCAGTGATTTTTTCCAACTAGACTAAACACATACCCCAGTTATGGGTTTGCCTTCACTGTACACAATGCTTCTGGATTTAAAGAAAATCTTATCCACTATCACAGTACTGTATACATCATTCCTTCTGATCCATAAACCCACTTCAAAGCAAATGCCATGTGGAAATGGGCATGTGCTCATGGATTTCACTGGGCTTATCTTGTTCCCCACATTCTGAAGCAGCTGGAATCATAGAGTGGTGGAATGGCCTTATGAAGATTCAATTATAATGCCAATTAGGTGTCAATACCATACACGGTTGGGACAATGTTCTGTAGGAGGTTGTACATGCTTTAAATCAGTGTCCATTCTATGGTGTTGTTTCTCCCATAACCAGGATTCATTGACTCAGGAATCAAGGGGTGTTACTGGAATTAGCACCATTCACTATTAGCCTTAATGATACAGTGGTAAAAAAATTTCTTCCTATTTCTGCAACTTTAAACTCTGCTGTTCTACAGGTCTTATTTTTTAAAGGAGGAGTACTTCTACCAGGAGACATAACAATGATACCATTGAACTGGAAGTTAAGACTGTCATCTGGCCATTTTGGGCTCTTCATGCCTCTGAATCAACTGGCATAAAAAGAAAATTACTGTACTTGCTGGGGTGATTGATCCTGGCTATCAAGGGGAACTAGAACTCTACCTACACAGTGGATGTAAAGAAGAGTTTATCTGGAATAAAGGAGATCCCCTAGGACATCTCTAATTCTACCATGCCCCATGATTAAAGACAATGGTAAACTGCAACAATAAATCCAGTGAGGACTACCAATGGTCCAGAAACTTCAGGAATGAAGGTTTCTATCACCCTATCAGGCAAAGAACCACAGCCAGCTGAGATGCTTGCTGAGGATAAAGGGAACATGGAATGGATAGTAGAAGTTCATGATAAATATGAACTATGACCACATGACCATTTAAAAAACAGGTATTGTAATTGGTATGAATATTTGTTCTTTGTTTTGCTATGGGTATTTTTATATGTACATAAAAATATTTTTTTCTTCCCTTATTCCTTTATCATATAATGTAAATTTATTAGTTTCATGTCATATTATTTAAGTTGTAGAAATATCAGATTTAAGAATGAATATTACACAAGGAATTCCACCCTATTCTGGAGAGATTTAGTGCATTTCTGGGAAAATATGTTCATTGTTGTTATTTTTAATTTAGAGGCTAAGTACAGTTTTAGGTTAGGTGTATAACTGCCAACTAGACAAAGGGTAGACCATGATGGTTAGGTTCATGTGTCAACTTGGTGAGTTAATGTTGTCTGGTCAAGCAAACACTGGCCTAATTTTTAATGTGAGGGTGTTTTATGGACTTAATAAATAAGTTGATTGCATCTATTACTGATTACTCATACAATCAACTAAGGAGATTGTTTTCAGGAATGAAAAACATCTTATCCAATCATTTGGAGGAGATATAAAAAGAGAAGTGATGTTTTCAGCACTCAGAAGAGGGAATTTTCATCACAAATTCAGCCAGCCAGCTTCTCCTGGGGAATTCATTGAAAAGCTTCATTGGAGTTCCCAGCTGGCAGCCTGTCCTATGGAATTGGATCTCATGCATCCCCACAGTCACATGAGAGAGTTTTATAAAATCTCATATTATTTACAGATATCTCCCATCAACTCTGTTTCCTAGAGGATGCTAACAAATACACAATTCAAACCCAAATTAAATACCATTCCACACTCACTAGAATGGCTATAATTTAAAAAAAAAAAACAGAAAATTTAAAGTGTAAAAGAGGATGTGGAGAAAAGGGAATACTCATTCATTGCTGGTGAGAATGTAAAATTGTGCAGTCACTGTGGAAGACAGTTTAGTATTTCTTCAGAGAGGTAAATATAGAATTACCATATGACCTGGCAATCCCTCTACTAGGTATATACCCTAAATAATTGAAAGCAGGGACTCCAACATGTATTTGCATACTGATATTCATAGTGGAATTATTCACAATTGCCAAAAGAAAGAAGAAACCCAGGTGTCTATCAATTGATGAATGGATAAACAAAATGTTGTATATATGTATAATGGAGTATTATTCATCCATATAAGTGAATGAATTCATGATGCCTTCAATAACATGTGTGAATGTTGAAGGCATTAGGCTGAATGAAGTAAGCTAGAAACAAAAGGGCAAATATTGCATGACCTCACTGATATGTAATAATTAGAATAAGCATACTGCTAGAATTAGAATCTAGAATAAAGGTTACAGGGGCTGGTTTGGAGGTAGAGAATGAGGACTTAATGCTTAATTTGTGCAGAATTTCTATTTAGGTTGGTTGTAAAGCTTTGGAAATGGATTATAATCATGAAGTACACATATGTTATTGAAAAAATCCTGCCAATAGACTAGTTCCATACACAATTACCACAAAATTTCAATTTGTAGTAACACAATATTTTCAAAGTGCCATAAAGCAAAGTGCAATAAAATTAGGTATTCCTGTATGCACATCTTATAAAATTTGTGTAGATAAATATTGTCTCAAAGACAAAACAATCTAAGCTCAGTTTTCAGCTTTTAAATTGTAAATTTATATTACTATGTATTTCAGTATCAGTGATATAAAAGTATATAAACCAATTACCATAAATATTTACAGAAATACTCACAAAACACCAACAAACAAATGCAGCAAATTAACAACTTGTTTTCCTTTATGCCCACTAAGTTGTACAAGGTTTATTCTAGGACAGTTTCTCAGTTCTCTGAGGAGAAGTTATGTGGATTTACAACATTTATAAGAGTCAAGCAAACATTACAGGAGCAGATACAGTCATGTTTTGTTCTAACAACTAGAAAAAAGCTTTTAGGAACACTCTAATTTTCCAGTTGCTGTTATAGCATCAGTGAGCTCACAGGCAGGATGACACCTCAAAAAGAAACACTTCTCTCCTTTGGCTTCCTTAGTTCTTCCTCCTTGTACACAAGAGAAGGAACTCTCTTTCATACCAGATGATTGAGCCATACTATAGCCCCAAGAGATGGTGTGTAGGTTATCAACACACAAAGGGGAAGAAGAAATGACTCCCCAATTTACTAAATTAAGTACAGATTTGGGGAGGCAGTTCCTAAATCTCCAACAGTCAGACATTACATGTCCTATATTTTTACACAGCACAAACAGGGACAAACACATTGGAAACATTCACAATGTTCATAAAATATGTCTTTGTCCAAATTATCTGGAAAATGGCAAGAACCTAAACCTAGGGAAATATTGTATCTAAGAAAGGCAATGTTTAAAGGAATCATCCCTTCTTCACTACCAAGAATGCAATGGTTTAAATACCACAGTTCTTCAATGGAAGCAGTGGGTTAAGAGCCCTTGTCCCAAAATGCCTCAGCCAGGGGAAGTATAGAAAATGGAATATAAAACACTTAATGGCTTTAAAACATGGAATACAACCGTACTACATATTTCTGGCCAACAGCAAGAGACTTTCACATTGGAAATTAAACTTTTACATTACAAAAAAGAAGAGAGATCAACTCAATTTCAGACACAAGGGAGAAAGAAAGAAAAAAGCAAATGACAATAGCCTAAAAATTAAAAAAAACAAATAAACAACAACAAAAAACAACAACAGCAACAAAAAAACCAACTACTTGACAACTGAGGAACTCTCTTATAAAGATACTTTAAATGACAGCAGGGCTCATTTATTATTTGGCATGTCCTTATTTGAAGGAGCAATAGGGCCTGGAGCTAAAGCATTCTGTTGTAAAGATATAGTACATCAAGAAATCAGATAAGGGGGCCAGCTGTAGCCCAGTTGGTAGGGTGCCAGTTTACCACATGGGAGGCCCCTGGTTCAGTCCCTGGGGCCTCCTTGAATGGGCAGATGGCCTCGAGAAGGTAAGCCAACACAGACGGGGCACGCCGCCGTGGGGGAGCAAAGCCCCTGGGGGCAAAGGCAAGCTCCCACGGGCAAAACGGCAAGCCCCCATGGGAAAAGGCAAGCCCCTGCAAGCAAGGGCGAGCCCCTGGGAGCAGGTGGGCCACCACACCAGTGAGCTGACTCCACGGGATGCCCCAGTGGGGGGAGACAAGCAGACACAGAGGAACGCAAAGAAAAATGAGCACAGCAAGAACAAGCACAAGGGGGGATGTATAATGAATAAAAATAAAAATCTAAAAAAAAAAAAAAAGAAATCAGATAAATGGTAAACATACATACCACATTAAAGATTCATGAACAGGGTGCAGATGTGGCTCAAGTGGTTGAGCTCCCACCTCCTGGGTTCAATCCCTAGGCCCTGGTACCTCAAGAAAAAATGTGCTAGAGGGGAGCAGATATAGCTCAACTGGTTGATTTTAATAATAATATGCTACTTTAATAATTAGACCAATAAATCATCTATGTGAGACTAATATAAGAAGTGAGGGCCATGTGTCCTTCTGACAGCATTCCTTGTGTCAAGATACAATTTAGAATGAATCTCTCTGTACTGCAGTGGATTTAACTGTAAATGAGGAAGCAAATATATGTACATTCTTTCATGGGAAAATTGGGGATTTATTCCTTAATTGGCTTTACAATTCTGGGATTAAAGGTTTAAGTGCTACCTTTATTAAGGATAAAACCTAATTAAAGTTTTAATCTCAAATAATCTTAGGATTAAAGATGTCTCTTAAATTTATATAATGGTTAATGCTAATAAACTGTTTCTTTAAAGTCACACACCCCTTTTTAATGGTTTCCTTTTATGATTTTCATTCCTATTTCTGTTATCAGTCAGTTGCAGATGATTTTTCTTATTCTTTTGATAAAACAGCACAAATGATTTTCCCATATTTGGATCAAGAATGACTGTAGTTTGTTTCAATGTAGACAATTTGTTTCTGTCATACGAATTCTTTGATCAAAGAGCCAGACATCCTACTCTAAAAAGTCATCAAATTTGACATGAGAAAGAACCCTCATTAAAATCACTTCTAAGCAGTTCTGGGAAATTATTGTAGGTAAAAGAAAATAAGATCTATTTCCAACATAGCTCCAGAAATTTTCTAGTCTCTCATCATAGTCTTTATGTCAGTTTGGATGGTAATAGAGATTAGGGGCTGGCCTTGGATCTACAAAAATAAATTGAAAATCTTCTACAAACTATGTTTTTCAATATTCCAAAAGGAACCCAACTGATCAGCAAGAGTGCCCATTTTACAGACAGGAACTCTCTCACTTAAATAACTGCATAGTTGCAGAAGTCTAGATGAAATTGTCTCCTTCTAAAATACTTTTGTTAAATAAGAGAATTAGTGAAAAATATGGCATAGATATGATCAGTAGGGAAAACCCTCTATATATTCATATGTATATAGCAAAAAGAGCTATTCAATAATTAATTTTGTTTACTGACTTTTGGTACAAATTGAGTTCCAAAACCAAGATATATAAGAAAGCATTATGAAGGACCAACTATGACAAGGCATCTGTGTTTGAGAATATAGAAATACAAAAGAGAAATGGCTTCTTCTTCCAATGTTCTTATCTTTCAAGTTGGGGAAATGTGAAGTAAATATATAAACTTTTTAAGCATTATCCCTTTTTAAGTATACAGGCTATATATCAGTCAGGATTCTCTGGGGAAACAGAACAGACAAGAGATATCTGTAAATAGTACGAGATTTTACAAAATTCCCTCACATGACCATGGAGATACACAAATCCAAAATCTGCAGTGCAGATTCAAACCAAGGGATCTGATGAAGTTCTTTGATGAGTTCCCAGGAGATGCTGGGTGTAAAGATCGGAATTCTCTCTCTGAATGCTTTTAAGGCCTCCAACTGGTAGGTTGAGTCATCACTCATTGATGACAGCAAACTCAGCTGATTGTAGATGTAATCAGCCATGTATGTAATTAAATATGATGATTAGAGTCCATGAACTTCCTCTGTATTACAATTAGCCCAATGCTTGCTTGACCTCACAATTGGACACCATTACCTGGCCAAGATGACGCATTCACCTAACCATCTCAGGCTATAACAGAGGTAGAGCCTTGGAGCTTGAAGAACAGCCTGTTTTACTCTACAATGTGCAATGAAGTTTTTTTTATAGAAAAAGGAACACTGAGCTGGAATTTTAAGATTGACTAAGATTTTGGACACTAATAAATTCTACTTTTAAATTAAGGACTTGTTTTGGAAAATAGTTTCTCCCATGGGTTCCTAGAAATTCTCCGGATGTCTTCCTATATTGTAGGTGTTTTTTTTCCTATGCTGCACACTTAACACATAGGTTTTCAATGGTTTGGTTTCATCACCCTTTTTTATTTAAATCTAATTGTCAGATTTTCTTTGAATGAGTTTTTCTGATGTTTATGTTCTGTCCTTGGAATTCAATGCCTTCAAATTCACAGTTTTACTCCGAATACCAATGTATATGTCCAACTAGCTCCTGAATCTATCTCCTGATTATTTCACACACATCTCAAAATCAACATATTTAAAGAAAAAATGAAATATTTATTGGTAGAAGTAAAATATTTCAATTGGCTTTGTTCCTTATATTTTCTTTGGCATTACTACCAACCACATTCTTCCCCACATGAGAAAATTGAGACCTGCTCTAATCTCATCCCTCCCCCTTCCCCTACTTCATTCTCCATGTGAATTGATTATAGGTTTTAATGATTAAATACACTTATATTTCTGAATGCATACCCTCTTCTTTATTCCCACACCTACTGCCCCACCTCAGAACCTTGATATTTCTACCTGTACTGTCACAACCCATTGTCTTTATTTCATTACTTTCATCCCCAGTGCAATATAGAATTCATATCAGTGTTTTTTGCTAATGTGATAGATTCCTGATTATATTCTCTTCCTGTGCAAAATTCTTCAATATAACCCCTCATCTATGGGCTTTTAATAATTTATCTGTAATTACCCATAGTTCATGATGTGATTTTTAATTTAAGGCAATATTTTAGTTCCTTGAGTGCATCCACACATGATTTGTACCTTCACCTGTAATTTTTATCACTATTTTGCATGCCTTTAAAATTGTCTATTACAACTAAAGTGTTAAATTATTCTTTATTTCTCAGATCAAGCATGCATTCCATTCTGAGTTCCTCTCTACTTTTACTGACTAGAATTCATTTTCCAATTGACCTTTATGTATGATGAGATCATAAGGATTACCTGTTTCAGTGCTTTTCATTCCTGCACTGGGGGAAATGAAAACATACTCTTTCTTTTTCCCCATTCCAAACATATAAGTGGCAAAAATCTATGTATTTGTTAATTAATCAATGATATAGCTAGTTATTAAGTTAAATAGTGAACAGACTCTGGGGCAGTACAGTATAGATAAAAGAGAAAATTTCACTGGGGACCAGACAGACTCCAGATGCTAGGGAAGGTGAATCAATTGTAAGTTGCCTCCACAATGCTTCAGTATTATGCAAAGTTCCCATCAGGAATAATAAACTAAAGCAAGTTCCTGACATTTATTTCTATTAAGTTAGTAGGGGATAGAAATGGATAAGATGTCTAATAGAGGAAGCCACAGATATATTCAGATGAAGGTTCAAATCTACCTATCCAACATCCAGCTTGACCTGCCTGCAGCTGCATATTAAATAGTCCACCAAGGGCAGATCAAAACAAGCTATGATCTACTATCCATATGAGGTAGGATCTCATTGCAGAGAACCAGGAAAAATTAAGATGTGTATGTCAGTTGTGGGGATGGACAGAGGAGGCAACATTTAGGTTAGGAGGTCTGGTTTTTTAATTTATAAATTGAAGTGAGAGATTTAACACACACTCAGGTCTCATTCCTGGTCATTCAAATTTTTAAGGTACTCTGCTAGATATTGGATATTAGTTAGGAAATAAAATAGGCACATTTCTTTACCTCATGCATTTCCCATTTGGTTGGGATAGATGATCAATAATACATTAATATACATGGATACAATTTTGTTTCCAAATATTGATTTATCAACAAGCAGAAAAATACTTTTGTATCAAGAAAAATAATGATAGGGATGGCTAATTTGATGGAGGATCAAGATCTTTCTAAGAAAAGTCATCCCTGCTAAAGTATAAAGCTAAATTATCCAGATGAAAAGAATATGTTTGCCTGAGGGAATGACATTGAAAAGAGTGGGTGGGATTCTGAATTTGAAGAAGAAAACAAAATAGTTCAGAGCTTCTGAGTAACCACCAGAAGCCCAGTGCAGATGGAAAGTTAACAAATATTAGGTTGGTGGCATTAGATACTAAAAAGGTAGGCAGGGGTTATTTATGGATGGGTCCAAATCATAAGCCATGCCATGGGCTCTACAACTTTCTTCTTCACGTACTTTTTTGTTAAACTTCAAATCAATGTTATGTTCTCTTCTATGTAGAGAAAAGGACCAGAGGTAGAGTAAAGGAAATAGATCACATTATTTCCACTAGGATACCACTATTAACTCTAATCTTTTGTTCTTTTCATGTTCATAGTATCAAATTAGTGTAAAAGACCCTGTCTATGATGGAGACTAGGGAGAGGTAGCTCGTGCTTCTTGGATCTTCTTAAGCCTTCCTCTACCAGATATTTGGAAATGTTCACATGAAAATAACTCATGAATTATTTTAGTCTTCATTTCTTTGGTATGAATTTTTTGGAATTGTAATCTTCCCTTCAAGCTTAAGTGAAAAATTAGGGATTATCTTTCAGCCTATATTTTTCTAAATCTGGGGCAGCTTCTCTTTATATGTGATATTGTCTAAACTTGCCTGCATGCCCAAAAGCAATAGGGTCAAATCAAACTCTTACAGAAGAGTTTCTCTTATTCACAGAGGAGGAAACTGAAGTCTCACAGTAAGTATATCCTCAAGCTCCTTGGAAGGCAAAGATCAAATTAAACCAGAGATTATTTCTACTTTTTACAATGAATATAATTTTTCTGGAGGACAACAGGTAAATTTAGAATGAAAAGCCAGTATGCACAACTATCAAAACACTATAAAAAGTCATAAAAGTTTTTTCTTCCCATTCTAATATGCAATATGGGATAAAGTCTTGTTTCCTGTTGTATTAGCTCGAAGACTTTATCTTGAGTTTGGGGAAAGTTTCAGAATTTATTATATATACCCTAATGGAGTTCCTAAATGGTCAATCCTTTTTCCTTTTTATTTCCAAAAATGTTGATTTGTTTTCTTTTTTCCACATTACTGGCACATTGCTTAATAGCTGCATTCATTATGTGACTGATTACTAGGGAGATAAATAGGATGATAATTTGACCACTAATTAAGAGATCCTTTCTTAATGAACATTGAAAATTTTACCTCTAATTTCTAAAAACAAGACCATAAAAACTTGTTTACAGTTCCTCCTTGCTGGATTTCTCTACATGCAGTTATAACTATTTACTGTCAAATGTTGAACATTTCAAAGTAATGGCACCACTTATTATGGAAAGCCATTTAATGAGTAGACACTAACTGCATCCCTGAAACCAAAGATTTCACAGGAAAGAATAATTCTTCTGTTTTTCTATACCACTGAAGTAATTTTTGTCCAAGTAATTAACATGACCCAATCCAAATTAAGGTATTACTCAAAGAATTTTTATTCTGCTGTTCACTATTAATCCTACATTACTTAAAATGTAAAACCCCATACAGTCATTGTCTTACAGTGTCATTTTCATTAGTTTGTCACATTCATCACAATACATTATAAAAGTGGCTTTTGAATGGATACACAAAAGTATTTTAATCACGATAGTCCAAAGCAGGAATAATCATTATTTAAAGCAGTATGATGGTGAACTTTGTAATTTTAAAAGTTTTGTATTTTTTTTTTACAATGTAAAACAAACACCCATACACACACACACAAAATGACACACATACATGCACACATATAAATAAGGTTTCTTTTTTTCCTTTATTTTTGAAGAAGCTTTAGATTACATAAATGTTAGACTGAATATAAAGGGCATTCCCATATACTCCATGCCCTCTCCCTCCCACACATTCCCCCATTAACATCTTTTATTAGTGTGGTACCTTTATTACAATTGATAAATACAAATTAAAATATTTCTACTAGCTATAGATTATAGTTTACATTATGGTTTGCACTTTGCACTGCACAATTTTGTAGATTTGACAAAATGTATAATGGCCTGTATTCATCATTGCAATATCATGCAAAACAATTCCAATGTCCTAAAAATTGCCCCAGGTTACACCTATTCCTTCTCTCTTCCCTCAGAACCTCAGAAGACCACTGTATTTATATGTTCTTCAATTACTAGAATAATAATAAGTCTCCTTTGGTCCATAGTTGTACCCCTCTTATGTTTGTTCATTCCACAATTTTGAGGATTTGGGGATGGTGATACCCACTGCTTCCAGTTGAGAGGGGACTTAGATTCCATGGGTAAGATAGATGGAACTGTCATGCTTGCAGTTCTAGATACATTCTGGTTTTGGGGATGGATGTTGTCCATCATCATCCTTTTGTTTGTTGTCTTGGGTGAGTCCAATGAACTGGAAAGTAGGTATTGACTGCAACTCTGCTGCAATTCAGGGCTCAACTAGCATATGAGCAGCTGGAAGATTTAAGTTTCTGGGACATATACTTAATAGTGTGTTGCTAATTATATGTTCAAATAAAAGAGGCAGAAGAACCATTTGTAAGAAAATTATAAATGAGTCTAACTCTGGTACATTGGGGAAATAGGTTATCATATATTCCAAGGTACCAATTTCCTGGGGTTGTCTGTCCTGCCTATAGTGTCTAAATGTCTCTAGAGTCCTCAGGAGCATCCCTTCTTGTGGTATTGTTTATTTTGGCAGTCAATGAGATCCTCCTGAAATGTGCATAAGTGCAACCTCTGGAATGACCTCCTGACTCACTTTGAAATCTCTTAGCCATAAAAACATATTCGTATTTAATGTATTTAATATTTTCTCCTTTTGGTTAAGCTCTTCTCTCAAATCCATCACTAATTGGAACTTGATAATAATTCGTTGGTACCAGGGAGGTCCATCCCCAAGAGTCATGCCCCATGCCTGTGGAAAAAGCAGTGAGTTTATATTCTGTTT
>PVKH010033221.1:0-12044 GCA_004027955.1 Chaetophractus vellerosus | reverse complement strand
ATGATAGGTAGGATAACTGCATATTTTGGTTTAAAATTATTTTTATCTGTAGTGTAAATTACGCTTGGCTTTTCTCTGAAACACAATCTATTTAAGACCAAGGGTCTCGAGTCGAGTCATTTGTCAGTCAGAAATCCTGAAGGTTGATCCGGCGAACTGGAATCCCACGGGTGACGTCATGGCATTATGATGAGGTTATTCCTGTGCCCAGCAGATGGCGCAAGCTGCCCTCTGCCGTGATGAGAGGCCTCAACTGTAACCTCCGCTTAGTACAAAAATGGTTCCTGGTCACGTGATGACCCGCAGGGTCGCTCCTAAGCCGGCAGCGTGTTGGTTTAGAAAAGAATCATTTAGCAGGATTCTGGAAGAAGCTAACTAGGGAAGCTTTTAAATTTCTTTCTCATATCAAATTGCTTAAAAGCATACAAGGAGAGCACCTCCTCAACCTCTGGGAGGGGAAGGAGGCTGCAGGTTGAGCTCAGCCAATTCTGTCAGTCACGCCCATGAAATGAGACCCCGTATAAACTTGGGACACTTGGAACTCGGATGAGCTTCCATGACTGAGAAGGCACATCACTGTGCCGGGAGGGCGAGGCATTCTGACTCCACGTGGAGAGGACGCAGAAGCTTGAGTTTGAGACGCCCGCAGACCCGCCCTGTGCTCTCTGGGCTGCTTGTTTGTGTCCTTTTACTACAATAAAGCTATAATCGGAAGACTGTGACTAGGCGATTTCCACTTGTGGAACCAGTTGAACTGCATATTAACTATCAGATACTTACGCATCCAATAAACGCTGTATAGACTATGTACAAATAGAATATGCTGCAATCTGGCTGCCCGGTTAGGGCGGTTCCCCCGAACCTGCACTCTCATGGATCTGTATCACTGACGTTGCTTAGATCAAAAGCACTGCAAGCAAAATCATTGTCCCCACTCAGCAGTGTCCCGCTCCCTGTCACCTCCCCACCCAGCTCTGTTTACATCAGATATCAGAATTTAGTATTCAACTATTAGCCATAGTTGCTAAGGCATCACACTGTTAATGAAGTTCAATTTCAAAATTAACTACCTAATGATAGGATCTAAAAGTTAATTGCTATGGGAATATTCTTGCTGTCCTGATTTTGTGATAATCAGGGTAGGCTAAACATTCGCTATATTAGAAACCATGCGTGTGTCCCCAAACATAGTTTTTCTCCCTAGGTCTGTTTTTTAGAATGCTGGTGATAAACCAAGCCTGATTTATTATATGTCCATCCTGTGTGGGAAACGACTGTAACTCTAGGTATCTTTGGTCAACCTGAAGAGATACAGCAGGGGGCGGATGTGGCTCAAATGGTTGGGTGTCCATTTCCCATGTGGAGGGACCTGGGTTCCATCCCCGGGACCTCCCAGTAAAATAAAGAAAAATGTAAAAGGTGTGCAGGTTTGCCATCAGGCCCCGTGAGCTAGTGAGCCCCCAGGCCCTGCCCAACCAAGCAGCAAGAAGATGACATAAGAGGAGAGAGATGAACAGGAGAGCCGCGACCAGGAACACTGAAAAACCAGGGGTGATGCAGGTGGCAGAACGCTTCTCTCCCATATCAGAGGTTCCCAGGATCGAATCCAGGTGAAGACAGGAGAAGGATGAGAGGAGAGGGCAGGAAACAAGACACAGAGAATTGCCCAATGAATGGACACAGAGACAGCAAAAATGGGGAGAGACTATATCTGGGAAGTGGATATGGCTCAAGCGGTTGAGCACCTGCCTCACACATGGGAGGTCCCAAGTTCAGTTCCCAGTGCCTCCTGAAAAAAACAAAAACAAGCAAAAAGCAAAACATATGAAAAAACAAACTCAGGCAAGCCAATGTGGCTCAGTGGTTGAGCACTGGCTTCCCATATATGAGGTCCCAGTTTCAATCCCCACCCCCTGGTACCTCAAAACAAAGAAAAAAAGATTAGAGCCAAGATAAATTCACTAGAGAATAGACACAAGAGAGTCAACAAAACCAAAAATGGTCTTTTTTAAAAAAAGAATATATCTAAAAGAACTGAAAACTGTAACACGAACAGACATCTGTGCACTGATGTTCATAGTGGCATTATTCACAATTGCCAAAAGATGGAAACAACCCAAGTAGCCACCAACCAATGAATGGATAAACAAAATGTGGTATATACATATGATGGAATACTATGCTACTGTAAAAAGAAATGAAATTGGGACACCTACGATAACGTGGATAAATCTTGACGGCATTACGCTAAGTGAAATAAGCCAGACACAAAAGAACATATATTGCATGGTTTCATTAATATGAACTAAACATGAAGAATAAACACATGGAGTTAAAATCTAAAGTATTGGTTATTAGGAGATAAGAGGAGGGATGTGAAGGAGTACTGATGCTTAATTTATGTAGAAGTTTTAATTAATTTGACTGTGAATGTGTGGAAATGGATAGAGTTGATGGTAACACATTATAGTGAGTAGCAGCTGGTTTATAAATGGGATTGTGGCTGAAAAGGGTAGTCTAGGGATGTCAATGTCAATTAAAAGAAAGCTAGAGAATAAGCTAGGGACTGAATAACACAGTGGACCCAGAAGTGGATGAGAATTGTGGTTAATAGTACAAATGCAAGAGGGGCCGGCCATATAGCCCAGTGGATAGGGCACTGGTATACCACATGGGAGGCCCTGGGTTCGGTTCCTGGGGACCTCTCCTAGCGGGCAGACCGTCTTGAGAAGGGCAAGCCGCCATGGGCGGGCAGAGCCACCATGAGCAGGGCAAAAAGCTGCCACAGACAGGGCAAAGCCCACGGGCAGGGCAGTTCGCCCGTGAACGGAGCACAGCCAGCCACCCGCAAACTGAAGCGGAGCCGGCCATGAATGGAAGCAGAAGCCGCCCACAAGTGGGGCAAAGCCGCCTGCGCAGTGACCGGTCTCGGCGCGCCGCCGCAACGGGGGAGACAAAGCGGACAGAGAGGAACACAAGAATGGACACACAGCAAGAGCAAGCAGAAAGTGTGTGTGTGTGGGGGGATATAATAAATAAAAATAAATAAATAAATAAATCTTTAAAAAAAAATAGTACGAATGCAAGAGTGTCCTTCTATGAGCTAGAACAGATGTAGGCCACTATTGCAGGTAGTGGGAATGTGTAGAAGGATGGGAAAAATACCATTAATGTAATCTATGGACTATAGTTAATAGCAATACTGTTACATTCTTGCATCAATGCCAAAGATGTACTGTGTTGATAATAGGGGGGTATGGAAAAAATATGCCAAATGTGCACTATGGACCATAGTCTGATGGTATTATCTCGTAATCTGTAACTAATGTTCCACAACAGTGTGGTGTGTTGGTGAAGGGGTGTGGTATGAGAATTCTACACATTTGCATGATTGTTTTGTAAGTTCACAACTTCTGTAATAAAAATATATTAAAAATTTATTTGCGTGCCTAAAACAAACAAAACTAACCTTGACTCCGCTCATGATTTTGTTCCAGTCACATAATTTTCAGCTTTAAAAAAGTTACGAATTCTTCCCTGGCAGGGATTTAGATTAAGTCTCAAAGGACAACAAAGTACCAAAATTTGATATGAAAAGGTTTTGATTGTCTGGTAAGATAATTAGTGATGCGATCCCTATAACAAAGGAAAGGTAAACCAATTCTTAAGGAAACCGTGGATGAGGGAGACATTGATTGAAAATCATCGAGGGCAGTCGACATCTATGCTGCTTTGCTCATTACTGACTGTGGCAGTTTAAGATTATTTATAAATCCCCAAAAGAGAAAGATTAGTTTGTAAACTAACCTGTTCCTCTGGGTGCGATACCCTTTGATTGCATTACATTCAGCTGAGGTGTCTTTGATTAGATTCCCTGTTATGGTTGCTTTGAGGGCTTTTGACCAAGGTTGAGTCCCTGCCCGCTTGGTGGGTCTGATATAAGCAAGAACTCTGTTATTTTTGGTCCGGCCATGTGACAGTAAGAAGAAGGCTCAAACAGCTGAGGCCCCAGGGAGAGATGAGTCATTTTGCCTGACAGCTTATAGCTGACCTTGGGAAGAGACCAGAACAGGCCAGACTGATATAGAAGCCCTGAGAGACAAGCCCGCAGCTGAAGGGAAGAAGTGGCACAGCGGAGCCTCAAGAGGAAGTGGAAGCCCAGAGGGGAAGGCAGAGTCCAGCCAGAGATCAGTGACTGTCTTGCTTCAGCACGTGGCAACTGATTTTGGTGAGAAAGCAACCTTGAGTTGGACTTTTTACGGCCTTGTAATTGTAAGCTTTTACCCCAAATAAATACCCCTTATAAAAGCCAACAGATTTCTGTTACTTTGCATTGGCAGTCCTTTGGCAGGCTGATATACCCCATTGCTCACCACTCACATCTCAATGCTCTAGGCTGTGTTGTGTGTTTTTTAAAGAGCAAACTGTCAAATGGAAACATTTGTATCTCTAGGAAAGATGTATCCCACATTGGGGAAGCGGGAATACAATGTGTCACGCATAGAATGATCCTCAAATCTGGGACAGAAGGTAGAATTTTACTAAGGCTTCTTAAACATCTGCCCTCAGAAGTTTCCAAAAAAAAAAGAGTTTAGAGTGTTTAGATTGGTGAATAATTCCAGAGAAGCAGGCTTCCTGTGCTCACCTACAGCCTTCCTTTGCTCACATTCTTTGTTATTTTAACCCTCTGCCATCTGCTTCTACCATCAACGGGTCACCAAAACTTAATTTTGAAAATCATTTTAAATATAAAAGTAATATTTGTTAATAGCAAATGTGCAAACATAGAAAGGTATAAAAAAGAAAAAATTACCCATGATTGAGTAGATATTGGCAAAGAGTTCATATCCAGGATATACAAAGAACTCCTACAAACCAATTAAAAAAAAAAACAATAAATAGAAAAATGGGCAAGAGATTTGATTAGACACTTCACCGAAGAAGATACCAAATGGACCATCTCAACCTCATTAGTAACCGGTAATAAATTAAAACTAAAATGGGTGTGGTGGTTTTCAAATATGTCATGAATTCTTTGCTACTTCTCTCTCAGGTCAGTCCCTCTAGGTGATGTCAGCTGTGATGTGAGGGCACTCAAGCAGCCTTACTGAGAGGCCCATCTGGTGAGGAACGGAGGTCTCTTGCCAAAAACTGAGTGGGCACCTGGGAAGTGCAACCTCCAGCACTTCCAATGACAGCAACCAGCCAACATGTTGACTGCAACCTCACAGGGGACCCTGAGCCTGAACCACCCGGTTACGTTGCTCCCAAAGAAACTGACGCACAGAAATGATGAGATAGTAAGTTATTTTAAGCCACCAAGTTTGGGGATAATTTGTTATGCAGCAATAGATCACTTATACAATGAGATACTACCACACATGCACCAAAATGGTTAAAATGTTAAAGTTTGACATATCAAGGATTGGTTTGGATTTGGAGCAAAGGAAACTTATGATACCGTTGGTGGGAGTTCATTGGTAAAACCATTCTGGAAAACTATTTGGCATGATGCTAAAGTTGACTATATGGTTACCTTCTGACTCAGGAATCCCATCCTAGGATAAGCCAATTAAAGGCAAAGCCTCATCTACAAGAATATCTATAGCAACATTATATGTAAATAGCCTAAACCTGAAAATAATGTGACTCTACCAAAAGTAGATGGATAAATAAATGGTGGCATGGTCACCCAATGGTGTGCTCTACAGCAGTGAAAATTAATTAACTTTCTCTACAGGCAATAATACAGTTGAATCTCACTGACATAATGATGAGTGAAAGAAGCCAGACACAAAAGAATTGACACTGAATGATCCTGTGGTCAGGGTGGAGTGAGGAGAGGAAAGTTGTTTTAATAGAGAGAATGTAATAGAAAGAATCGTTAACTATTGGAAATGTTTTGGGAATGGATGGTGGTGATGGTAGCACACCACCTGTACCTGCAAATATGGCAGGGGTGGGTCAGTGGTACAGAGCATCAGGGGTGGGGGATTGTGTGGGAAAGGGTGCACCGAGGTCATGCTTCTGTGAAATATGAATGTGTTCATCTTGTCATAGGGTGTTATCTCAGTGGGTGGAGACCCACACAATAAACAAGAAAATATTAAACTCCCATCCTGGGAGTCCTGCTACATTCTCAAATAGAGGGCAAGAATCTCTCGAGTACATAGGCAGTGCTTAAATAAAGAAAACAGACCAATATGTCAACCCCTCAATATTAGTGCATTTAACTAAGAACCTTATTCTTGTAAAATGGAAATTTACCCTAGTAATACATATTGCTTTAGAGTTACCTCTTGAAAACCTCCTTGTTACTTAATGTGGACTCTAAGCCAAACTCAGGAAATAAACTCACTACCTTCCCTCTGGTGTGGGATGTGACTCCCACAGATGAGCCTTCCTAACACGGAGGGATTAATACCAAGCACCAACCAGCGATGCATTTGGAAAAAGACCTTGACCAAAAGGAGGAAGCAACAAAGACAAAATATTTTTTATGGCTAAGAGATTTCAAAATGGGTCGGAAGGTCATTCCACAAGTTACACTTGTGCATGTCTCAGGAAGATCTCACTAACTGCCACTGTGAACAAAGCCTCAAATAAGGATGCTCCTGAGGGCTCTAGAGCCATCTGGACACTATAGGCAAGGCATGCAACCCCATGAAATCAGAACCCCATTGGGGGGCCTTACCTTGGAATACATGACAACCCATTTCCCCAATGTAACAGAGTTAGACTCATTTATAATTTCCTTACAGATGATTCTAACCCTTTTATTTGAGCCTATAATTAGCACTATACCCATTAAATAGATGTCTCAGAGGCTTAAATCTTTGGTCTGTTCATATGCCGTTGAGCCCTGAATCTCAGCAGAGTTGCAGCCAACATCTACTCTCCAGATCATTGGATTCGCCCAGGACAACTAACAAAATGATGATGATGGACAACCCAATCCCCCAAAACCAGAGTATCTACAACTGCAAGCAAAACAGTTCCTTCCATCAACCCCATAAGCTCTAAGGTCCCTCTCAATCTGTGGCAGAGCAGGCATCACCATCCCAAAATCCTCAAGGTTGAGGAATGAACAAACTGAAGGGGGGACTGCAACCATGGACAAAGTAAATTTATTAATATTTAGTAATGGAAGAACATGTAACATTGTTATAAAAATAGTGGTTCCCAGAGGTTCTGAGGGAATAATAGGTTGAACATTGGGCATTTTTAGGGCATTGGAATTAAGTGTAAACCACAATGTAAACTATAGACCTTGGTTGGTAGCAATGCTTCAATATTTATTCATCAATTGTAGCAAATGTACCACACAATTGTAAAATATTAATAAGGGAAGATGTGGGAGGGGATGAGGTATATGGGAATTCCTTATACTTTTTTTTTTAATGTCTTTTAAAAAATTCCTGCCTCCCTTGTTGTTTGCACTCGCTGTCAGCTCTCTGTGTCCATTTGCTGTGTGCTTTCTGTGTCTGCTCGTCTTCTCTTTAGGAGGCACCAGGAATTGAACCTGAGACCCCTCATGTGGGAGAGAGGTGCTCAATTGCTTGAGCCACCTCTGTTCCCTGGTTTGTTGTGTCTCTCATTGTCTTTTCTCTTTGTGTCTCTTTGTTGCATCATCTCGTTGCATCAACTCACCACGCCTGCCCATCGTGCCAGCTTGCTGTCTTGCTCATCTTCTCCAGGAGGCACCTGGGAGCCAAACCTGGGATCTCCTGTGTGGTAGGCAGGAGCTCAATCACTTGAGCCACATCTGCTTTCCCCCGTTATACTTTTTTTTTAAAAGATTTATTTATTTCTACTCCCCTTTTGTTGTTGTTGTTTGTTTGTTTGTTTGTTTGCATTCTCTGTCTGCTCTCTGTGTGTTCTTCTGTGTCTGCTTGCCTTCTCTTTAGGTGGCACTGGGAACTGATCCTGAGACCTTCCGGAGTAGAGAGAGGTGCTCAATCTCTTGCACCTCCTTAGCTTCCTGGTCTGCTGCGTTTCTTATTGTCTCTCCTCTGTGTCTCTTTTTGTTGATCATCTCGCTGCACCAGCTATCTGCGCAAGCCAGCTCTCCACTCCGGCCAGCTCACTGTGCAGATCAGCTTGCTTTTCACGAGGAGGCCCCGGGAATCAAACCCTGGACCTCCTATATGGTAGACGGGAGCCCAATCACTTGAGCCACATCCACTTCCCTCCCCCCTTATACTTGATGTAACTTTTCTGTACTCTAAAACCTCTTTTAAAATAGTTTATGATATTAAAAAAAAAAGAATTTTTAACTATTGGAAATGTTTTGAGAATGGATGGTGATGATGGTAGCACAACAAGGACGTAATTATCAGCACTGAAATATAGATCTGAATGTGAAAAAAAGAGAATAATTAACTAGGTATATAGCTATTAACTAGATGACTAAAAGTTATTTCTTAAAAAGAGGCTACTAACCCTTCAACTGGGGAACAGAAGGAAAAGTTGGAATTACTAAAATCTAGAAGCCTGGAGGAGAGGCCGCCCCAGACCTCTGGAGCTGGTGCTGAAATGGGCCACGATGAGGCTGGTCCTGCAAGTGTGTGGGAAATGCCAGACCAGGTCCAGCTGCTGCCCCGGGCAGGAGCTGGGGTAAAGCAGCATTGCTGGGCAATTATTCAGGGAGCAGGGGACAGGAAGCTCGCCGGGGGAAGCAGCCCCTTCCTGCTCCTCCAGCCCAGCAGCCCCTCTTTGTCTTCCAGTTGGCAGAGCACAGAGAAAGCAGCTGGCACGGCAGAAATGTGGCTTGCGGGCCCCGCCCCCACGTCACGGAGCAGAGGCGGAAAGGGTGGTTTGGAACTGGGGAGACACCGGCACAGAGGGCATTTATGTTAAGTTCAGAAGCAAACAAAATCAATAATGCATGGTGCTGACCTCAGGATGGTGGTTACCTTGGGGAGCAGGTGGGGGTGATTGGAGGGGCACAAAGTGGAGCTCCTGGGGTGCTGGTATTTTATTTGTTAGCCTGGGCAACGGGTGTACGGATGTGTCTCAGCCTTCTGGTGACAAATGCAACAAAGACACTAGGGGTTTTAATTCAGTGTAACCTAGCAAGTGCTGACTGAAAACTGGTCTAAAATGTGAGATCTACCTTTACTTGGAATCCTTCCCTGTTCCCTTTTGTTCTCCCTGATCTCCTCCACCTCTGAAGGCTTGGAAAAACTGTAGTCGGATTGCACAATTAACGCCTACTTATATAGAATCTTGCATTGTCATGCATTATGTCAAAGGTGCTGATTTTGTCTTCCCAACTAGATGATAAATCTTCTGAGGACCAGGAACTTGATTCTATTATTTTATACCTCAAAGGTGGCAGGCAGTACTGAACTTACATGTCAATAAACACCTGTTAACTGATGAGCTGATTTATGGGACAGCTTTCTATTTATTTTCGATGGGTACAGTATGTTTTATTGGTGGTACATGGGAAGGTAGGGCTCTCTGAGCCCCTCCTCTTCTTCAGGGGGTCTGGGATAAAAATTGTGGAGGATGGGCTATTCTCAATTTGGGGGGAGCAAGTTGGGGCCAGGACTCCCTAGCAGCTGGCTGCCTCTCTTTCCTTTTTGTGCTATTGCTGGGACTGGTGGTCCAGGTGGCTCTTACTACTTGGAGACCATGTGGTCCATTAGGTCCACCAACCTGTTGCTGCAGTCAAATTCATTGTCATAGCAAGAAATGAGCTTGACAGGGTAGCTAATGAGGGCAATGAGAGCCCCAGCATCAAATGTGGAAGAGTAGGTGTCCCGGTTAAAGTTGCAGGAGACAACTTGGTCCTCAGTGTAGCCTAGGATGCCCTTTAGGGGGCCCTCTGACACCTGCTTTACCCCCTTCTTGATGTCATCATATTTGGTCATTATCTCCAGGTGGCAGGTCAGATACACAACCACAGTGCACCCATTGGGCTTTTGGGACACAGAAAGCCATACCAGTGAGCTTCCCACTCAGCTCAGGGATGACCTTGCCCACTGCCATGGCAGCACTGGTAGATGCAGGGATGATGCTCTGGCCAGCCCCATGGCCATCACACCACAGTTTCCCAAGAGGCCATTCAGAGTGTTCAGGATGGCAGTGGTGGCAGGAACTATGGTCATCAGTCCCTCCACAATGTCAAAGTTGTCTGGATGACTTTGGTCAGGGGCCCAGACAGTTGGTGGTGCAGGAAGCATTGCTGATGATCTTCAGGGAGTTGTCATGCTTCTCATGGTTCACACCCATGACAAACACCGGGCATCAGCTGAAGGGGCAGAGATGATGACTCTCTTGGCTCCACCCTTCAAGTGAGTCCCAGCCTTCTCCAGGGTCATGAAGGCACAGTGGGCTCCACAACATTTTCAGCACCAGCATCACTCCACTTGATGTTGGTGGGCTCTCACTCATAGGAGATGGAGCTGGGCCTCCCATTGATGACAAACTTCCCGTTCTCAGCCTTGACGGTGCCTTTGAACTTGCCATGGGTGGACTCATACTGCACCATGTCGACCATGTACTTGAGGTCAATGAAGGGTTCATTGGTGGCAACAACCTGGACTTTGCTGGAGTTTACAGCAGCCCTGGTGACTAGGCACCCAGTGTGGCCAAATCCATTTATTCTGACCTTCTCCATCAAGTCTCAAGGATGAGGCTGTCACTGCACGAAAAGATGTGGTTGTCTGTCGAATGGGGAGGAACAGAGAGCCCATGGGTCAGCCTTTAAAATCAACTTTAGGGGAGCAGATGTAGCTCAACTGGTTGAGTACCATCTTCCCATGTACGAGGTCCCAGGTTCGATCCCCACTATCTCCTAAAATAAATAAATAAACTAAAACATCAACTCTCATTGGGAAGCAGATGTAGTTCAGTGGTGAGCGCCTGCTTCCCACATACAAGGTCCTGGGTTCAATCCCTGGTACCTCCTTAAAAAATCGTTAGTGCTAATGAGTTAAAATAATTCCTTACTTGACAACATATAACATATGAACACATGAAAGAGATCATTCTTTTGATTAAGAAGAGAAAGCCAAAAGATGACTCAGAGAAAAATGTACACTGTTCAAGAAAAAATACAGCTTTTATTAAAAATTCTGTTTTATCTAATATCTTGAAATGCAAACAAGGTCATTGGCATCAGGTGGAAGTCCAACAAGGAGGAATAGGGGTATTGGCTCTTGTGGCCTGGGGCTGTCCTGACCAGGAGTTGACCCTGGTTGGCCTCTGGGTCACTATTGTGGATTGAATTTTGTGCCCCAGTTTGGACAAGTTCTTGGTATTGGTCTGTAAATAATAGCCCATCAAGACATTATTTCAGTTAATTGGCTCAAGTGAACCTGGTTGGACTTTAATCTGAATTACTGGAGGCCTTTATAGGCAGCATGAAATTCAGACATAAAGAGAGAAAGCCATAGGAGTCAACAGAACCTGAGGAGAAAGGAGAAGACACTGCCATGTGCATTGCTATGTGGTGGAAAAGTCAAGGCCCTCTGGCAGCCAGCCCCAAAAGCCACAGTGTTCTGGGAGAAAGCATCACCTTGCTGACACCTTGATTTTCAACTTCTCCTAGACTCAAAATCATGAGTCAATAAATTCCTATTGTTTAAGCCAACCCATTGTACGGAAATTAAGAGTCACTTAGTCCTCAGGCTCTCTTCATTCACCAAAAGTTCAGCAAGGGTGTTTTTGGTTTTTTTTTTAAACAATTTATTGAAGTATATCATTCATACATGAACATACATAAACTATAAGTGTTCAGGAAACATTGTGAACTTACAAAACAAACCTGCATAACATCATACAGGACTCTCACACATCACCCCACCACAAATACTTCACATTGTTGTGAAACATCTGTTAACAAATTATGAAAGAGCATCGTCAAAGTATTGCTACTAACTATAGTCCGTATCTTACTCTCCTGTACATTTTTTAAGGATTTATTTATTTACTTTTATCTATTTTTACCCTCCTCCCCCCCACCGTTTTTTGTGTCCATTCGCTAGGCAACTTTTTTTTTTTTTTGGGTTACATATCACCTCCCCTTTCTGCGT
>PVKH010033220.1:0-12045 GCA_004027955.1 Chaetophractus vellerosus | reverse complement strand
TAGCAGCTTTTGCCCTGTCCGTGGCAGCTTTTTGCCCTGCCCACGGCGGCTCTGGCCCGCCCATGGCGGCTTGCCATTCTCAAGGCGGTCTGCCCGCTAGGAGAGGTCCCCAGGAACTGAACCCGGGGCCTCCCATGTGGTATGCCGGTGCCCTATCCACTGGGCTATCGAGCCGGCCCCTATTTAGGGTTTTTAAAAATTTTTTTCTCCATTTATGCTTTACCTCTTTTTACTAAAGGTGAAATTTCACCAATACCAACATTTTAGGAGTCATTTTGTCCTACCAAGAGTTTCCACTTGAAGCCACACTACAGGGCTCCCCGAAATTTCCACAAGGTCATTTCCCTAGAAGTATGACATGGGGGAAGTACATAGTTATGTCAAATGTGTTGACGTAGAAGAAAAGGAAAGTCATTTCTATTGTCTGCCTGTTCATAAATGTCTGACTATGACTGGGGCATTCACATACACAACAAACTCAAGTGTCTCCACCCTGAGATTCCCTCAAACCTCCCAACTGTTCAGACTCTGGTGTTTGTTACAGCAGTGCACGGCTGTGCCACTCAGATTTAAACCTCACGTTACTTTTCTCTTTCATTTCTGGCCAGCCGCCCAAAGCCGCGCAGCAGGTGCTGTCTCGGGAATGTCACCATCTAATAAAAGTATGGTAACATAACACAGAGACAATGGAGTTCTCTCCGGATGCACTTTATTTTTTCCTGACATATTGCATTCCTAATAAGACAGTGTCTCAAAACTCAAAGTAAAAGAACAGTCTATATGGTTTTTTTTAAAAAAATAATAACTTTATTTCCAATTCAAAAAAATAAAATAACAGGAAAAGGCAGCTCAAGAAGTTATGGGAGCATTATTCCTAAAACATTCTGTCCAGGCAGTTTTATTTCATCTAATTCCAATGACTAACTCAGTTCCTCTAGCATTCAGAAAGATACACAGATAAAAACAGATTAGTTAAATGACAGAGTCAAGATCACCTTTTTTAATGAAAAAAATTAAGAAGAGAAAATGCTTACTCATATTTATATCTCACAAAATCAAACCCCATATCTTTTTTTTAACCTTTATCATTAATATAGTACTAACTTTGCCTTTGCTACAAAAACATTACAATGTTGTTGTTAACCATAGTCTATAAATTACATTCTTTTCCCCATGTGTCACCACATTCTTAATACCTTGTAGCATTCCTGTATTTATATTATTGACCAGAATCCTCATCTACATGTTTTATCATTCGAAAACTCAAAAAATAAAATAAAATAAAACCGCTTGTATTAGTTTTACTTGGCAATGAACTCATTGCTGGGTGACAGGATTTAAGAAAGCAGCTGCTGGCCACTGCACATCCTCCTTCAGCCCGCACAATGTTGAAGGAGAAAGTTCAAACAAAGTTCTCCAAAAGGCAGGGTTTTGCACTCCTCTGGCAGCTTCATAGCATGACACCTTAATCGCAGTTTCAAGTGGGTTCTGTGGGAATGGTATAAAGAAAAGAAATGGTTTCAAGGGACTACGCATGATTAACTGAGAGTAAAAACGTTAAATCATATAAAGTAAAGGAATCAGAAACAGGAGAACAATGATTTTAAGGTTAGATCCACCATAGGCTTGGGTTTAAGGACTGGGTATGTTAATGTCATGCTTCCCTGAATAACGATGAAGTTTACGTTTTTATGAAACTCTTATTGGGCCTGTGATTTGAATAGAGAAAGTAAATGTCCCAAGAAAAGGTATTTAGTTGGACTATTTGTCTTAGGAACAGAACTCGTATTTCAACAAACTATATTTGTTGCATATACCAGACACACAAAAAATTCAGGCTTCCAATTCAAAGAGATTAATTTCTTTAAGTTAGACTATTTGCCTGAATTGTTTTGACTTTCTCTGATTGTTTTAGGGGAGAGCATCCTATTTAGGACTGGGTTGAGGGCTTAGAGAGTGGTCAGTAATGCCTGTATAAGAGATTTATTTTATGTGGATTCACATTCATCCTATAACCTCCCAAGATTATGAGTTACCTCCCCAGAACTATTCTTTCTTCCTTCAATGGGTAAAAAGAACTTAAGGGAAAAAAAAAACACAAAATGCTTTCATATTTGCCAACCTTTTAAGCAACTGCCCTGCAGCTGTCTATTATTTTGTTACTAATATACAGCTAGAGCTGATGAGAAGACTGAACATCTGCTATACTCTAAGACATCCTATTCAATATCTCATTGATGCTTTCATCCCAGTAAAATAATTGGTTTTATATTTTCAAATGAGGAAACTTAAGATCAGCACAGTTAGTTACTAGCCCTAGATCACACAAGTGGTGGGTATAAAACCAGGATTTGTATCTATGTCTAACACAAAAGTTTATGTTCTTTGCAATATAGGATACTGGCTCTAGCAGTAAATATGTATGATACTTTTCTCTCCTTTAACATACTAATAGCTATATAATTGTACCAATCACTTACACTCTACTCTTCCCTAGGTTAAAGAAAAATAGAACTAAAGTAAGTGAATAAAGCTCAGTTTCAAATAAATCTCAGAAGGTTTGGAGAGTGAATGGGAGCAGAAAACTTGCCAAGTTTAACAGCCCATTCTAATCATTCTGGGCAGTAAGATTACAGCACAGATTGAGTCTTTTAAGATGCAAGATTCCTTGTATTTGACAGCCTGTGATACCCTGTGTATAAGGAAAAAGGCATGTAAAAGAATTATTTGGACATCAAAGGACTCATAAATAGTACTGTATTATTTTACATGTAGTCTACAAAGGCTTTTAAATTTGGTGTCATCCATTCAATGGGTTTGCTTAATGCTTCTTTTTCTCTTACATTTCACATTGGAAGTTTCATAACATTATCCGTGAATATTCTCCTTAAAAATCTATGCATAAACCAAATACGGATAAACAAGCCATGGAGCAGAGGTGGGGTCATAGTTTAGAAAAGAATAGTATACATGTATGAGGAATTGGAAAATTTTTTTTCTTTTCTTTATTGTGCAATATATCTGGTAAACCCAAAATCCAGAACATTCTCTCTGTGTTCAGCATTTAAATTTGGATCCTAGGTTGATTTCAGTTACTTTTCTTCCTAAACTCTTTGGTTTGATAAAGTAGGTTTTGCGTCCTATGACAACAGCTTTTCTCAAGAGATTTCTGGTACTTTCTGATTCTGGTTGGACTGGAAATAACAACTTTCCTTATGGTATTTTGGCACTTCGACCATCAGGACCAGATGGTACACAGAAGTGCAGAGGAAGCATTGAATATGAATAATGATACATTTTTAAAAAATCATCCAGTCTTCTCTAACTTCATTGCATTTCAGATGAAAGTTCATGCCAATTTACACTCTTATCTGAACATGTTCATACATTTCCAATGAGTAAACCTGGATGGCAGGACTATAGGAAGATTTGCATTTAGGACAGCTCCTACACTTGATTTTGCCCCATAAGACTTTGAGTTGTTTCACACAAAAGGAGAGAGCTCTAAAATGTGGTCTTGGGAAGCAAGTATAGGAAAGGCTACAGATGAAGTATTAAATTCAATCAAGCTTGACTGAAAGGAAGAAGCATTATCTTCCGCCCCCAAAGTCGACAATTGCATGACCATATGTAAGCATTAAATTCAATCATGACTATGCCAAAAAATATGCTTCCTATATATGGTGTAATGTGTTCTCAGTTCCCAAGACAGAAATACAATTCAGGACTTAAGGTGATGTGTTATTTTGGCACAATGGAGGTGGAACTATTGCATTGAATACAGCGGTTAGTTTTTGTTTACTTGTGTATATTTCTCATTATTTCATGTTTCAGGAAATGGAATGTAGAATAGTATAAAAAACTCAACAGTGACCTTTCCTCACAAAACCATTTATTAAAAATAATTAATGGTGAAATATCTAAGTTTAACCTCCTATCTAGTTCACACCACTGATAGATGTGATTAAAAGAAATAAAGCAACTAGTAGTTAAGAAACAAAACTTAAGATGCAATTAAATCAAAACAACAGCAACAACAAATAAAAGAGTGAGACTAGATATTTTAAACTACTTTTTCCTAATTTTTCCCATGAGCCATTAGGTCCACTAGATGATAATAGAAAACTATGACTGGAGAGAAAATAAGTTTTTCCTGATCGAATAGCTTTGAGACTTGCTGGGATAAACGAACACAAACAGGTTTTTCTTAGTTTCTTTCTTTTTTATTTATTTATTTATGTTTAATTAATTAATTTTTAAAGGTACATTGATTACATAAATGTTACACAAAAATTTTAGAGGTACCCATATTCCCCACCTTCCAAACCTACCACAACTTCCCACATATACATTCTTCATTAGTGTGGTACATCACCTGCAATAGATATACACATTTTGGGGCTTTGCCACTAAGCATGGACCATAGTTCACATTGTAGACCACTCTCTCTCCCACACAGTTCTATATGACACATGATGATATAAAATGGCCTATATCTGTCATTGCAATGTCACTCAGGATAATTCCCACCTCCCCAAAAAGCCCCTGTATTACAACTGCTTTTCCCTTTCCCTGTCCGCAAACTATCCAGTGGCCACTGGCTCCACATAATTTTTAAATTTCTTCCATTGCGTGAATCACAATAAGTCTATAACAGGATACCAGTAAGTCCACTCTACTCCATAGCTCTTCCCCCAAACCTGAGGAGTCTGGGATGGTGATGTCCACTCCACCTCCAAGTGAGAGGGAGCTTATATCCCATGGATAAAATGGATGAGATTATCCTGCCTGCAGCTGCAGACTCTCTCCATTCCCTGGGATAGCAGTTGTCCATCATCATCTCCCCACTAGGTGTCCTGGGTGAGTCTGTTGAGTTGTACAGTAGGAGTTGCAGCTCCACCAAGCTTTTGGATCCAGCTGGCACATGGACAGCCCGTAGACTCTGCTCTCTGGAAGTACACCTAAAACTCTGCCATCACATATAGGTTTGAATAGAAGAGACAGATGGACCATGTGCAGGGAAGACATATTTCGATCAGACTGTCACTCTCAGGAGCAAGGATTCCAAATTAGGGCCCACCGGTAAGGCAACAAACTCTGGGGCTATCTTCCCTGATATGGGACTCCAGAGCCCTCAGGAGTCCCTCTGTTTGGGGAGATATTCATACTGGAAGCCTAGGAGGTCCTACTGGGATGTGCATAGGTGTTACCTCTGGGTTGACCTCCCAACTTACTTTGAAGTCTCTTAGCCCTATGACTTCATTTGTCTTTACCATTTCCCCCTTTGATTTGAAGTCTTTTTCCAGTCGTATTGCCTGTTGGCACTTGTTAGTAATCCCTCATTGCCAGGGAGGCTCATCCTCGGGAGTCATGTCCATGGTGGGAGGAAGGTAATGCATTCATATGCTGAGTTTGGCTTACAGAGAGGCCACATTTGAGCAACAAGGAGGCTCTCAAGAGGCAACCCTTAGGCACCCCATAACACTAGGCTGTTTCAATTTCAAGAGCAAAGACTCATAAGGCTAGTCATTAATAACAAGGACACATCAATGGATCATCCTCCTGCACTTTTGGGGCTGTTGCTACTCTCCTGGAGAATATGGCAGAGCTCTCCAGGATGGGAATTCAGTGTTCTCTCATTTATTGAGTAATTCTTCACCCCATGACCATAGCCCGTGAGCATTTGAACAATTTTATATACCTTGTACGTATGTTCAGGTGGACTTCCTCCCATGCACCCCCAACCTTGACACCCCTCACCAATGATCCTCTCCCATCCCTGTTCTGACCCTTCTGTGATCAAAAGCTTCTTCAAAGGTGAAGCCATAACAATAGCGAAATACAATGAATAGGAAAATGAAATAATAATGATATTTAAATGTACGAGATAAAATACAAGAAAACTTAAATAATAAAAAATTTAAAAATTTGAAAAATAAAATAATATTAAAGGATTGCATTGTTCAAAAAATGTGAAAAAAATTAAAATATATATATATTATTTTTTTTTAATTTTTTTTTTCATTTTGCCTTGTCGGTGTAATATCTGGTGTCCAGTTTGTTCCGTGGCACCTTCCCCTTCTCACTCCCCAGTGTCCTACCATTTTTCATTTAATTTTCAAAGAAGTTTTAGTTCACAGCAAAGTCACACACAGAATACAAGACACTCTCATATACTCAACCTCCTCCCCCATTCCCCACCCCCATACCAAAACCTTTTTGTATGTGGTTGGCAGCACCAACATAACTGATATACAGGTAGTGAAACACAGTTACCAAACATTGTCATTGGTCCACAGAAAGTCCACATTTTAGATCATACACTTTCATAAATTTTGATGGCATTCACCCTGTCCTGTGTCTATCACTGCAAGGCAATAGAAAACATTTCAACTGGCCACTAAATGCCTCTTGTTCGATCCACTGTGTTCCTACCTCCCCCTCCTTCCAGGGCCCACAACAACCCCCTGGCTCGACTGTTTGGATGATAGGGTTCATAGTTACATGCAACAAACTGTCTTGGCCCACTATTTCATCCCCCACTGGGAACCACCCCTGCTCCCAAGAGTTCCCCCCCCCCTGTATATTTCTGAGTGAATTCGACGTACGAAAATAGGGAATCCATCTCCTTCCCTCTCATTGTGTGGGTCTCCACCCACTGATACAAAGCATTATGAGAGGATGAACACTCCCACACTCCCCAGAAGCCCATTCCAGATATGCCCCCCCGAATGACCCCCAGCCAACACCCCAAAGCTGTGACACCGCCGCCTCACATCACCACAAGAACATTCCCACCTCTGCACGCCCAACACCATACCCACAAGTCCCAAGTGTGCATCTGGTCCCTCTTCCACCCCTCCCCCCCCCAAACCTTGAGCATCCCAAGCACGCCAACCTACCCTTCCCAGTCCACCCAGCCGCCAACCCTGCACCACCAAACCCAAAAATATCACCACCCACCTGTCCCACACGTAACCACACTCCATCACCTCACCACAGATTACATCCCTATGGATGATATCCCACAACTTTCTCTTCTCTTTCTCTTTCTTGTAAACCTATCTTTCAGACTCTAGTTCTCAAATTTCCTTCTTTTTACAATGTGTGTTGAGTTTCTCCAAGAGAACAATAAACTAAGAAGGTTTTCCAAATATTTTTTGTCCATAAGCACATTATAAGAAATCTGGCCCAAAGAATAGATAACTGGGTTTTGAGGGCTCTGGGTGTCACTCTCCTATTGCCACCGAAACACATATTTAAAAAGCCATCCATATTTTAAAACCATTAACAAGCAAGTACTAAGAAGTCCTTTCCCTTATGAGGTATGCATTGTTGCTTAACTGAGACTTTTAAAAAAAAATCATAATCCGGAATTATCCTCTGGTAGACGTTTGAATGCAAAGAGTAAAGATGGACATCAAAAGTTCACCAATCCCATTCATCAATATTAAGAGTAAAGAAGATAGTCCAAAATGCCATTGCTATATTATTTTAGCTTGGGAAATCTTTGATAATTATTTATGTTGAAACTTCCCTTGTTTTAGTTACTTAACACCATGTTACACAAACAGAAGCTACACGTATTCCTGTTTCGTTTTGTTTTGTTTTCATTTTAGCAAAAAAAGAAAAAGAAAAAGCAATCTTAAGTAAAAGTTTCCAAATAAAATAGGGAAGAATTGCTAAGCTTCTTTGTAGTTACCATTGTTGTAACAAAAGAGACCTTTAATTAATAGAGTTATCAAAAGTGAAAGAATGCCTAAAGGGAAGAATATTTTCACTTCAAAATCTCCCTTCTAACTTTGCATCATAGAAAAGTAAGACAGTAAGTATTGCTGATGCCCCATGATATACCTGGAAAACATATTTGATTACCCAAAATAATATTATGAAATGAAAATAACCATTTAGAGAAACTGAATCTCATATAAAGGGAATTTGGTAGCAGAACCATTGATATTTTGATGAAAAAGCTATTTTAATGTGGGTATCTGGAAATACAATTTTTAATTGCTTGAGACTAGCTCTGATTAAATGATTTGGCTACTCTTGAACTCAAAGCAAAGTTTCAAGGGTGGAGAGCACTTTGTCGAAATTTTGTTAAAAATACTTTCATCTCAAGCATAATTATAGTAAGGCAATTAGTTTGTGTTAGCAGATTTTCCAAAAAGATTTAAAAACTAAAAAGCTGCAAGGACTTTGTGTGGTTCAATTTGAGGAAGAAAAATTCATTATATGAGAAGGCCATGTATTTGATGGCCTTAGATCGACTCCACAGCCATGTCCCCAAGTATGTCCAAATATATGTGATAGGTGTGAGGAAACATGGGAGTCTTAGTTTGTGTTCTTGTGAGTAGGGAATATGCTTAAATATTTGGAATGTCTAAAGCAGGGTTCTCAGCCTCAGCACTGTTGACATTTTAAGCCAGATAATTCTTTGTTGTGGGGGACTGTCCTGTGCATTGTAGGAAGTTTAACAGCATTGCCGGCCTCTACCCACTAAATGCCACTAACAATACCCCTCCCTTGTGTCCATCAAAATCATCTTCAGAAATGCCATTGTACTGTTGCAGGGAAAATTGTCTCTAATTGAGAACCACTGGTCTAATGTGTGGTCCTCCCTGGGCATGATTTCTAGCAAATTCATTTATGTGACTCTGGAAACAATTCTTATGTGCTTTCTGCCTTCTTGGAGTTTATAGACAAGCAAGACTCCTCAAACACTTTTGCAAGGATCTTGACTTCTAAGCACACTGAACTTCCACTCTTCTGTTACATTCAAGATTTGACTGTCTTTGTTTTATAAGTTCATCAGTGTAGAATAAGAATTTTCTATAACGGTATTTCAGCACACTGTAGTGATCGCTAGGAAAATGGAAACAGTTTTATTTCTGAATAACAATGTCACCCAGATGGATAACTTCTATGCTCTCTAGGTCTTTAGACAAAATTCTGTGGTTTAATGTATTATTTGTACAGATTTTAAAATTATAAATAGATTAAAGTCAACATTAAATAGTCAACTTTGACTGCATCCAGGTCAAACCCTTGATTTTTCATGAGACTTTAAGGTTCTCCGTGGTCAAGCCCTAGCTAACCTACAGCTCCAGCTCTTTCAATGCCTTCTATGACAAATCACACTAAAAATGTTAGGGTGCACTTCACATCACATCCTATTCTGCCTCCTATTTTGATGCCTCGGTTCCTGTTAGTCTGTCTTTTAAGGAATGAGCGTTTTACCCTCTTTCCGTTTCTTAGCTACATTGTTAGCAAATTCTTAAATAAAATGACTGTTTTTCCCACAAACGTGGTTAGATACCTGACCTCACAAACATACATCTTATGAACAGGGCAGTAGCACTTGGTCAAGTGAATGGATAAATATTTAATAGAGCCAATCAAGCGCACATTGTGTTTCAAGAGAACAACACAGAGGCAAGTAGTAAAACAATTTTGTGAATCAAAAACAGTTGCTTCAAATACATGGAATTCAAGAACAATGTTTTCTAAATCATTTTTATGGTTTCTAAAACGAACCTACATAAGGTGACTCCTTAGAAAATTATTTAGAGTTTTCAGGGTAAACCTTGACACACACTTTCAGAGTTATGTCTTAAAACCACAACAATTAAAAAGCACATACTAACCATCAGCGTCATCTCACATCACAAAGGGGTTCTTCAAGGTATTTGGAACTGGTAGATGAGAGATTATAAATTTCCTATGTTGACAAACTAAAACATGCATATATAACAGTTGCAATTATTTAAACCATTTGCTGCTTTTGTCCTCTTTGTGCAATTCATGTATTCAGAAGTTTTGTAAACAAAATGATTATCCTGTAGCAGTTGGGTGACCATCCCACCGATGGTTATTTTTTGAAGCAGGGCAGGCAGTATATGGAGGTTTATGAGCTGCTCTGAAGAGGTGAACAAGGGTATGTGACTATTTTTCCATCTGTTCTTTTGTGATTTACACAGATTCCATGCAGATAAAGAGGAGCTGCTGCATCTGACAGAACTCCCCAAGCTGCACTATAAACAGCAGGGAAGGCCACCTGCTACTCTCCAACTTGTGTTACATCAAAGCAGCCTGGATGGCTCATTCTGATTGGCTGACAGCAAGTCTCCAATGGCATGTGGAATGCCTGATTCCCCAAAAAGAAATTAGCAGGCCTGAATCATTCAAGCATCACTCAAGGGGTTGTAAATTTTGGGGGTGAGGGTAAGGGGATGAGTTTTTGTTCATTTATGTTTTCAAGTCCCATATTTTTTCTCAAGTACTTTTGGTTATTTATTTTATTTTATTTTATTTTATTTTATTTTATTTTATTTTATTTTTGGAAGCTGCGTGAACTCTCTCTTTCATGTCTAGGGTATCGTGGAGTGACACAGGATACTTCTGAAGAAGAGGAAAGCACAGATGAAAAATGTTTTAAGGCAAAGAGGGATATAGCAATACATTTTTCTTTTCCTGCTCTATTTCCATGAGGACACAGGCAAGGGAATTTGGTGTTCTTGTTTTCTTTCGTTGTGGTTTTTTCATTATTTTATTTTATTTAGGAACAATGGTCTTGATTATGAAGAATGAGAAAGAAAAATCTGGAAGCAGAAGTTATAAATGACTTCTGGACCCGGTAGCTTTCAAGGAAGGAGACTCAACACACCAAGGCTGCTTGCAGTTACACCCCTGGCACAGTCCCCATCAACTCTGGTGGCCCAGGCACCAGCTTGAGAAGTAGCTTAACATATCTTCCTCTCAACAGCTCTGAGTTACTTCATTTTCCACCTTGACAAATTGATCAATTAGAGTAACAACTAGAGAGAGTTGGGGTGATTTGTTTACCTCCATGTGTGGAATCAATCTGGAATAATTTTTAGACACAAACTCAGCTAATGCACTCATGACTCATGTCTTCCTAACTATAAGTTTGCAACCCCTCTTTTAAGACTAAGTTGGCATATGCAAAATTATTTTAAAAAATGTATAATCTCCCATATTGTAGTTTATCTGTTTTCAAAGTTTATACCCAAAGTTCCTGCCAATGACCTTCAAGCAACAGATTGAACTTTCAATCACAGGCCAGGTTCAGCAGCTACTCTTTGTCTCGAGTGCCTGACACTCAACTTAAAGGACACAGTAAATATTTATTAAATAACTAAACTGATGGATAAATGAATATACCTAAATGACAGCCTACATAAGAATGTGCTTTGCTGTCATAATTGCCCATCTATTGTATTCCATTTAAATCCAAACATTTACAACTATCTACTGAGAGTTGGAATCTAATACAGACATGTCAGCATGCAGATGTTTCTGCCAAGTTCAAATCGTCCAGACCCCAAGAAGGAAAAACAGCTTTGTCTATGTCACAGAAGCTCCTCTGAATTCCTAAGCTGCCTCGGAACTGGCAGTGCCTGCCTGGGGCTGTATATCAACCCAGAGAAGCTTTGGCAGAGCCCGGGAGGCAGCTGATGAGGTAGGAGTTTGGGAGGTGTATTGGCAGCACAGTGCGGGAGAAACCGCAGAGCACCTGCCCTGCTGCCCAGCTCGTCCGTGTCCCTTGCAGAGGTGCCGTCAAGAGTAGCTGGAAAATCAAATGCGTATGGGTTGTAGGAGAGGGAAGGACAGCAACCGAAACAAAAGAGGCTCCAACCCAATAAAGGTAATTAAGAAAACTTCATTTAAATAAGAGAACAATTAAATACACTAAAAGGACAGCTTGTTATTGGACCTGGAAGTGCACCGTCTGGCATCTCTGGGATGATTGTGGAAGAGGAGCCTGAGGTGCACATAGCAAGTAATTGAAAAAAGAAAAGGTCATAGGAGGGTTTACAATTCCTGAAAGAAGTCTTCACTTTGTGTTTTTGGAGAGCATACAAAAGTGGCCTCAGGGGAGGAAAGGAAGAGTGGTAGTTTCCTGGAAATGGTTTCACCTGCAGCCAATGATGAAGGGTGGAAGGGGAAAGAGGTGGGTGGGTAAAGGGGTCTGGGGATTTGAAACACATTAGGGTACTGAATTTGATATAGAGACAGAAATAG
>PVKH010033219.1:0-12045 GCA_004027955.1 Chaetophractus vellerosus | reverse complement strand
CCAAAAGCCTCGATGTGTGTCGCCATTCCCACAGACCAGGCAAGGGAACAAGTCAGCCAGAGTAGAGCTACCCGCCACACTTGGGATTCTGTCCTGTAGATTGTACCACTTGAATTTAAACAAAGAACTGATAGAATGGTTTTATGGATGCTCTGTATATTACCCTGACTGAAGCAGGAGATAAGCCACCCGTTATGAGCCCAATACACACACATGCTCTTAGCCTGAAGTGACATTCTTTGTCCTAAACTCTAGGGAAGAAAATGACAAAAAGTATCCCATGAATCTGCTCCAAGTTTCCATACAATTCTTCCTGATAAAACTGCACTGGTTTGTGCTAGACAAGTTAAGAATTCTGATTATGGCTAAGGATTACACATTTGCTAGTTGTTAAAAGTATTGCCCAGTTTGCCTCCAAATAAATGCCCCAAAGAGATTTCAGGACAGAGTGTTTTTTCCTTCCATTGACCTTATATATGAAATGAATTATTTTAAGCTACAAACATAGGCAAAATTAATATCAAAGATGATCAGAAAAGGTATGCTGGAAGGAGAATTAAATTGTATATCCTTTGAAAAGGTACACCTATCAATACTCCTTGTTAGAAGTTTTTTACTTTAAAAAATAGTTTTATGTTTTCTTTCATGATGTTTGCATTTCAAAAAGCAATTTTTAATCTAGTCATCTCTTCTTCACTAGGGATATTGTGAGATAAATAAATTATACCAGCAATGAATGAATATTTTGCAACTTGTGCTTTTGCAAACATGAAACATTAGAATTGACACCAGGAGTATGGGATTTCAATGGTGTAATGGCAGAAATCCTAAATAGCTTGCATGGAAGGCTTAAAATTCCTGTAAACTTGGAAGATTTACCATCAAGTTAGGTCCTGGCCTCACCATTCAGAGAAATGCATCCTCAGAATGGATGTCAGAAGCAGCCCAGAATCCATATAATTTCCTTCCCAATTTAAGTTTCTCACCAACAATTTATAAGTGGATTCATAAGAGTTTAATTCTATAGAGAACAGGAGGGAAATAACTATTAAAAACAGAACAATCACAATTCACCACAGGAACATTGCCAACATAAAATGTTGGCCCAAGGTACTAATATTGAGCTGTGGATTACAGCCTTTTGTATGGCTATGGCCATCTACAATTAATGTAAAGGAAATTATTTCCTAATTAGGATTGCCACCAACCTAGAGCCTGGGGTTTAAAAAAAATAGGAAAGAGGGAAAAAACCCTTTGCACACTAATTTCATGATCTTTTCTATTTTTAATGCTCAGCTGGCTTAAAGAAGCTCTAAGAAAATGAGATCTACAGCCTAAAATTTAAGTGTGGCATTAATTCTTTTTAAAATTTAGATTATTGATTCTCTAAATTGGTTGCTACCTAGCACGAGTACCTGCAGTTGAGCCTTATTACAGGAGACTGAGGTGATGTTGAAATCAAGAAGACTGAATTTCACTCCAAGTTTTTTCACTTGCTTAAATACGGAACACTTCCCCTTTGGACTCTTTCTGTTTCTCCTCCTGTGAGGAGAGGTAGAAGTGTGGAGGAAAAAACAGCCCTTGGTGCCAGAGATGGGGGTTCAAATCTACCTCTGACTAGGTCTAAGACCTTGGGCAAATCACTTGATTTCAACAGTCATATAAAGGCCATCATTGTTAACTATCTCAGAAGGTCATAATGAGGGTTAAATGATATAGCACATGCAGAACTGATGAACATAGATGGTAGCAGATGACTTCCTTGCCCATGTCTGATAAGCAATAGGTACGCAAAAAATTGTTTGTTCCCATGCCACTGAAAAGGAGTGAGCCAGTTAGGAACCGTTTCACTCCAGAGAGTGGCAAATACAACTTGAAGTGGCTTAAACAAGAAAAGGAATTCAGCAGCTCACATCTCTAAAAGTCTAAGGATAATGTTGGGTTCAAACTTGGCTTAATCCAGTGCCTCACATCATGTCCTTGGGTTCAGTTCTCTGTGTCCTGGGTTCTGTTGCCCCCTGTGCTGGCTTCACCTTCAGTTTGACTTCCTTTGAGGCAGCAAAATTGCTGCAGCAGCACAAAGTCTCATATCCACATACCACTATGTCCTGTGGAATAATAACAATGATGACAACAATGAAAAAATAGAGGCTAATAGCTACTGATCTGCATGTCAGATGCCCTTCTAAGTAAGCATGTAATATATCCCCCACAACAACCTCATTACATCTATTTTACAGATGAAGAAACTAAGACATCCTACAGCTAGATGGTGATGCAACCAGAAATCAAATCCAGTCTGGTTCTAAATTTTGTGCTCATAGTTTCTCTACTGAAGCTATGAGCACCTCCCTTCCAGACACCCCAGCTAAGAGTTGCTGACCCTGACAACTCATCAGCTCTGATTGGGTTATATGCTCCTTGAACCACTCACTGTGGGCCATTGGTGACAGGATATGCTGATTGGCATGAAACAATTAAAATCCATGGACCTGGGAGTATGGTCAGTCCTTTGACAGCACAAGGCTGAGAAGAGTAGAGGAGTCCTTTTCCAAAAGAAATTCCAAGTTCTGTTAAGATAAGGGAGAATGGATAGTAGCCCGCAAACAGCAAATGTTTCCTAAGCAGTTATATATATGAGCTATAGTTGGAGTCCTGAGTAGGTTTACAATTTAGAAGGAAAGTAAAATCAAGTACATAAGGGTCATAATACAAAGGACTTGACAATATTCCTTGTAGCACCAGAGCAGGTAGCTCAGTCTCTACATACCATCAGGATGCCTGAAGTTGGGCTCTGGCTGGTAAGGCTCTTTCTTGCCTACTTCTGTCATGAATGGCTCCTCTTCTATTTTCATACTCCCATTCAATCATCCACCGATCTATCCACTGATCCATCCATCCATCCATCCAACAGATTCTTGAGCACCTACCTTGTACCATGGATCGTTAGACACTGGAAATTCTAGGGTTGGAAAGATGGGTACAGTCTCTGTTCAAACAGACCTCACAGACAGTGGGTAAAGCCACACCATTAAACAAATAGTTACAATAGGGAGCTGCAGTTAAGAAAGTGCAGGTTGATACGGGAACACTTAATAGAGGACTCTAGCATAGATTGGGGTTGGAGGTGTTTCCAGAAAGATGTGATATCTAAATTAAAACTCAAAGGAAAAGCAGTAATTGGCTGAACAAAACTGGATTGAGGTAGGACCTCAGATACTCTATTCTGTCAATACTCTGGCTAGGTCTTTTCTGTCCTATAGCCCTATAGCAGCGGTCTCTTCTGGATCACACCATCCTTGAAGCCTCCATTAGAGTGCTTCTAAAGAAATTAAAGTTATATGATTAATTTGATTGAATTAATTCATATGATTTTATTGAGAAGGGCTGTGCTTCATCGAATCATGTTCCTGAAGCTCTAGGTTTCCACAATGGTGGGGGTAGGGAGCAGGTCTGTTGGTTGCTTGGGGAGAGCAAAGAGATAGTTGCGCAGGTAGACCCCTGGGTTGCCTTTCCCTGATTCTACCAGGCCAGCTCTGCTTTTATGATTTAAAGGGTGAAAAATATAGTTTTATATTATTAGGATGGGGAAGATTCTACCACTTAAAAAAAGGCTTGAATAGCTCTAAGGTAGAATATTGATTTATTATACAGAGTTCCTTAAATATGTTATTTCTGAACATTTCTGTATATACCAACAAAAAAGTCCTTGTCTGGGAGAATAGCCATCAGCATAACACAGTTTCCATGAGAAATTTCTGACTCAGCTAACATATTTCAAATTACAATGCATTTCCCAGGAATGCAGCTCCCTGTAGAACTATCTAGATGTAACTTAACATCCAGACATTATTTGATACAGTGGAACCATGCAAATCACAATAACTATAATAATGATCCATAATAGTTAATCATTTATACCTAATCTCTTCAACACTGTTATGAAAGGTTCCAACATGTGCTGTCGGATTTCAATGAGGAAAGAGTGGACTCCTTGCAAAGGGTGATTAGTGGTGCATTCACAGAAGGGATGGTATCTGAACTGGATTTTGCTGGATTTCAATAATTATAAACGGGAAAGGAGAGGGTATTCCAGATGAAGGAAAAAAGCAGAGAAAACCATGGAGACAGGAATGCAAAGGCATGTTTGGAGAACAGCAGGCAAAATTATTTGGATGGGACCTGAGTCCCATCTGAGTCTGGAAGAAGTATATGAGATTAGACTACAAAATTACCTTGTGTCAACAATTTACCTTCCATCCTCAGAGCTGTTGCACTTACTGTTCTTTCTACTTGGATTGCTCTTCCCCCAGATCTCCATACAACCAACTCCTCATCATTTAGTTCTACAATCAAAGTTATTGCTTCTAAGAGGTCTACCTTGATCAATTTATAAAAGCAATCACCCTTCTACCCAGAAACTCACTCTCTAGCCCATTTCTACATTCTATTTCCTTGATAACACTTATCAGTAGTAAAAATTATCTTGTTCATTTGTTTACTTGTTTACTATCTTCCTCCCACTAGAACAACCATGAAAACAGATATCTTTTCTGTCTAATTCATGGCTGAATCCCCAGCATCCAGTATGTACATGGACCAAAGTAGCTGTCCAATTAATATTTGTTCAATAAATGAATAAATGAGTTCTTCTTTATTCAATGGATAACTAGGAGGCATAGGAATTTTTTAGTAAAGGAATGAAACAATTCTGGCAGTATTTGAGAGAGGTTAATTTGACAGCAGATTTTAGTGTGGACTGAGGTGGTATGAGATTAAGGGCAGAGAGATTAATTAGGAGGCTATTTTAATAGCTCAAATAAATGGTGATAAGAGCCTGAACACAGGAGGTGGCAATTGACATGGAGATATGGAATAGATGAAAGAGTTCTGAAGATCAAAGTCATATTACTTGAAGACTTATTAAATACGGAGGGTGAGAGACAGCTGGGAATCAAGGGAATAGTGGAGTCTTTATTTAAAAGAGAGACTTTGGGAAAAGGAGCTCGTTTTAGCAGGGTCTATTTGAAGCATCTTGAGCTCTAAGTGACAATATGTGGAAATGAAATAGGAAATCAAGTAGGCAATGTGTATTCTTGCCCAGAAAGAGAAGCCAGGGGAGGAAATAAAGATTTGGGAATTAATGTCTTAGAAGTGGTAGCTGACCCTGACCTCTTGATAGTGAATAAGTTCTCTGAGAGAAGTATAGAAAGAAAAGAGCAGAGGGTCGAGAACAGAAGTGTAGGGAGCAGCTGTGTTTCAAAAAAGGCGAGAGAAGAGGAGCAGGCAGAAAATGATATGGGGGAGGGGTGCCATTCAGGAAAAAAAAGACAATTCAGGAAGAGAGCGTTTCAAGGTTGTCCTATGTTGTTCAGAGATGAGGACTATGCTGGTTGAGGACAAGAGCCTCCTACTCTCCCTGTAGTGGGAAGATCAATGTTCAATGCACTCTACATTTATCATGACCATGACCCTCTACTACACTGCCACACTTCTCAGAATCCTGCACCCACCCACAATTGAGTTCTGTATAGTTTCTCAGCACATACACCTGTTCAAAAACCAGCAACTGGGTTTTAAAACCCAGTTGCTCTTTACTGCTTTCCTGCATGTGATTTTTTTTCTTATTACCCAGCACCTTATGTTTGAGATCTAATTTGAATCTCTTAATTGCTTGACATCACTTAATACTGTAGAACAATGCAAATCACAATAACCATAATAATGATCCATAATAGTTCATCGTTTACACCTACTCTCATTAACACTGCTATTGCTCGTCATCAGTGCCGACCTACTATATAGGATATGAGAAAAAAAGATAATGACATCTTTCCTTTTGTAAAGCCATGGGCTGGATGTGTCTCTACATCCTTGTATTTTTACTGAGGTATCACTGAATTTAAATGAAAGTAGAATCTTTGGTGAAGAAGAAAATATGATAGCACACAAATTATGCAGATGAATAACCAAGGAACTTTAGAGCCTCCACACTTGCTTCGGGATGCCCCTACCTAGAGTCAAATTAAATGAAAACTACTTGACTTGAGAGACTGAAAAGTCTCTGCAGGACTTTTAAAATTACAAAGATCAGGGATAAGAACAGGAAGGACCAGCCTTGGACCATTCCTAAGCCTGGGGCAGGGCATGCCTGATGCAGTGATGATTATGGCATGAGATGAAGAGAAATGAGCTGAGATCAATGGCCAGTATTGCTGAAACCTTGGGAAGCTTTGTAATGCCAGGCTGTGGGCAGCAAAAATCTGAGCAGGTAGCCCATCCCAATAGAGCCAAGGCAAAAGCAGGGAAGAATGAAGGTCCTTGTCATAGTCCTGGATTCCTTGGGCTCAAGACATCATGGATCACTAGGAACAACATGGATGATAGAACAAGTCCCCTGAGCCAGAGTCAGGCAACAAATGGACTAAACTAGCCTTTCTGGAGAATAGATACCAGTAGTGGTGTCCAGAAACCTGAGGCCCAGTACCAAGAGGAAACATAGTTTCAGTCACCATATTGGCAACTCTTGGCATTGGTCTAAGGAAGCATGCAGGGCAAGGGCATTGGTTGATGTTTAAAAGTAAGGAAGGAGGTAGTTGTCACCTGGAATATTTGCCTATTCAATGTCTTCTAGGGGTCACATGGGGCTTTCTTGCCTTTTAAGATTTAGGAAAACTTTCCTCAAAGCCCCATGCTAACAATCAGGGATAAATGAGGAGCCATACCACAATTGCCACACATTTTCAGACACATTTTTTATGGCTCTCTTTGCCTTTAGTCCTGCACCTATGCATGCAATTTAGATGTTGTCCCATCAAATCAGAGATGACCTGGATGTATTATCTTATTCCTCATAAACTTTCACAAGAAACACAATCACACAGAATGTATCGTAAATTTTGTGGTTTTATTGAATGTTTGTGAATTCAAGGGGCAAGATAGGTCACATCCATTCTTTATTGAGCACCTACTATGTTCTAGTTACTGTTCTAAGTGCTGTGGATATAGCAATAAACAAGACCAAAAAAAATGCTTTGTCCTGGTTTGAGTGTTTTGTGGACCCCAGAAAATTGTGTTCTTAAGCTAACTCATTCCTGTACACGTAAACTTACTTTATGTGGGACATTTTGGTTAGATTCAGTTAAGAGTCCCTTTGATTAGATTGCTTCAGTTAAGGGCCTTTGATTAGATTGTGGGACCCAGGGTGGGTCTTAATCCTTTCACTGGAGTCTTATATAAACAGACAGAGAAACAGAGCCACTGCCTTTTTATGCTGCCACGAGAGAGAGGACTCCAGGATCACCTACAGCTGCAGAAAGACAGAAAACCCCTGAGAGGCTGAGAGAGGCTAGAGGCTGGAATCATGGAGTAGCTTGAAGATGAAGAGACAAAGACCAGAGGAGAGGGGAGAGACAAACCTTGTGCTGATTGCCCACAGCCGAGCTCAGGGAGAAACTGTGCATAAAGGAGAAAGCAGAGACAGACTGGCAAAGCCACCATTTTGCCTTGGCACATGGCAGGAGTCCAGGATCAAGGAGCTGACCTTTGGCGAGACAGTATCTCTGCTGATGCCTTGATCTGGACATTGTTTGTGGCCTCAGAACTGTAAGATTTTACTTCAAATAAATTGCCATTATAAAAACCAACCCATTTCTCTTATTTTGCTCCCAGCAGCTTTAGCAAACTAAAACACCCTTAACTTCCTGGATTGTGCAATCCAGTGGAAGAGAGAGACGATAAACTCCGTGGAAGGTGTGGCCATCTGCCTATCCCTAGCCATACCAGGCCTCATCCTCCGCTGAGCTAGCATCTCATGCTCTGTCGCTTTCTGAAGCGTCTTCTCTGATAGGTGATCCCATAGGGCCACAAGGTTGCTTTGTCTTTCACAATCCTCTAATCTTGGCATTCCAGCAGGCAAAAATGTCTCCATCTTGTTACATAGAATTCTCCAATTTGGAGTCAGAACTGGCAAGAACTTGACAGACCACCAGGCCACCCAGCTACCAACTGGGAATTTAGGGTGGTGGGTGGGGCAATGGAATGAACATAGAAATTGGGGATCAGAAAGGTCTGAGTTCAAATCTCTGTCTCTTACTAGTTTTGTGACAGTACATTAATTAATCTTTCTAGGCCTTAGTTTTTCTCATATGTAAAATGGGTACATCAATAGGGTCCTCTTAGTGTGATGGTGAAGATTAAATGTGATAACAAATAAAATTTCCTGGCCCGTAATAGATTCTTAAAATTTTTCATTCCCCTTGGTTTCTAGGAGGATTCTGGGGCATACCAAAAAAAAAAAAAAAGAATTCAGGACTGGGGACAAAACCAGTCGTATGGGAAAATATGAGAGGAAGAAGAAGACTAGTACTGCAGTTTAAGGGGTAACACAGGTATTCATAGGTCACCACTGTGGCCCTCTGATGAGTAGCAGGGGACTCCTCCAGGTCATGGACTAGGTAGGAAACTTAATTAAACACCGCCACAGATTCTGGGACTAATGTTGTGGCTCTAACTCTGGCTCCAACAGGATTGGCTAAAGAAAGAAGTGAAACAAAGCTGAACCTGCAAAAGGGGGTCTTGAGTGGGGAGCAGAGAAAGACCAAGAGGCAGGGCAAGGTGAAAAAACACTCTGAACACTGGGAGGAGTGCAGGCTGGGAGTCTTGTCTGGGCAGGCATCAACACTATAAAATACGCTCCAAGAGCTGAGGATGCCCAACGTGGCCGAGGCTGACAGAATTCTGACATCTGTGATAGAAGGAGAAAATGACTAGCCTCTTAGGGCAGGGCTCACGGCTCTGGGAAGCCAAGAATCTCGGAATCTCCAGCTTGTAAAGGTGCTGAAAGGTCATCAACTCCCAAACCTTGCCCTTGTCCTAGCATTACTGAATAAGAAGCCAGGCCAAACACTTAAACGCTCCTCAGCTGATTCTTGTGGCTTGGAGTAGAGGCCAGAGATTCCACATTTCTAACAATCTCCCAGGAGATGCCCGTGTTGCAGTTTCATCGACCACATTTTAAGTAGCATGTTCTAGACCAACTACCCAGCAGATGCTTGAATCTCCACTATATGCCTATAAAGGGGTCATTTGACCCATGCTTGATCATCTCCTGTGAAAAGAATCTCATTACATCTTATGGGGCCCATTCAAACTTTATCACTTCTAGTTGAACAGCTTATCTGTGTACATGTGTTTCCTAATTCCTGTTATTAAATCTGTTTTGTTTTGTTTTTTCCTTAACTTTTTTGTTATTTTAATTTATTTTTGTTATTAACTTTTTAATGTATTCCATCTTTCAGCAGCTTTGCCAGAAAATTAATAGTTATGTTTTTCTACCATTTATTATTTTTAAGGTTATGAAATTAACTATCGGTTTTTGGTTTTAAAAAAAGGAAAATATAGGCTACAAAGAGAAAAAAATCTATAATATCTATAATACCATCAACTAGAGATAACTGCTGTTGAAATATTGAAATGTTTCCTCTAGTTCTTCATTATTTTGATCTGAAATCTGATTCTTAGTGTCTTTCCCTCTCAGAGCCACACCAAACAAGGCTCAGTTCCAAATGTTTTCTCTCTGAGAGCTTCGGCAATGGGCAGCAGTTTTCTCTTGGCTGATGATGGAGGGCCTGGCTCTCCTACTAATTCTGTGGCTCCAACTGCTTAAAGGACAGAGTTTGGGGCAGAGATGAGAAGATGGAAAACCTTCCTCTGGGTGAAGATGACATTGCTGACATTCCCTCAGCTATAGAATGTTTTTGTAGTCACAGAGTGGCTTTACAAAGGGCCATTCTCTTTCTTTCACTTGATACCGCTTGTCACCAAGAAGAAACATTTGAAGGAGTCTATCCATAAAACAGAATGTTTATCACTGGGCAAAGCAGATTGGCACCCAGCTAAGCACATCCTCACTCTTCCTCAGTTTTGTTAGTATTATGATCAACTGAGTGTGGGCTCTTGAGCTGGAATGCCTGGTCTCCATCATTTATTAGCTTTGAAGAGCCAGGCAAATTATTTAATCTCTCTATCCTTTAATTTCTTCATTTTTAAATGGGGATAATAATACTCTCTACCCCTCAGGTTCTTATGTGGATTAAATGTATTAATATACAGAGGGTTCTTAGAACAGTGTGTGCCTCAGTAAAGGAACTCAGTTGATAATATCTAAAATGCATGCATATAAATAGTCACATTAATGGGTGAGATATATTGAGATAAGGAGATAGGCTTCGTACTTATTTCTGTATTTGAACCTTAAGAAAGAAAAAACTCCTGAAGGGCTCAGAGCCAACATACATAAAAAGTACTTTTTGCCTCTGAAGCTACAATAGAGGACTTATATGCAGCTTTGAGCCTATGCCCAGCTCCCCGGACTGGGAGCAAAGTAAGGGACAGAGCAAGTGCTTAGTAAATGTTGAACAGAGAAGCTTGTTCCCCGATCAGTGCTCTCAACTCACTCCGCCGCCTTGCTCACTGTTGCCAGTTCTGCCTAGTGGGCAGGCTTAGAGATGGCTCAGAACACAGCGTGGAAAACTGGGGAAACTGGAGACATTCCAGAGTTAGGACAGATTTTCTGTAGGACAGGAAGCAGAGGATTCCGTGCCACCACCTCTGCACACTGCTGGGACCTCTGGCCGAGCTTCAGTTGCTCTGATTCTTGAGAGCTGTTCTGAGTCCCCATGGAGTCACCAGTTCTGCTCTGGGCAAACAGTGCATTACTGAAATCATAGCTGGCTTTCTAGAAAGCCACTAAATGGCACCCAGATGACTAGAGAAAAGATAATGTTCAACCCTATATATTCTAACAGCCTTATTAGAGAATTGTTTAGACACTGGAGACAGCCTGGCTCATCAATAAATAAATGTAGACCTCTGTTTCCTAATCCAGGCTATAAGTAGCTTACCCCATACACTGAACTTTGAACTTTTAACTCTCTTTTGTCCATATCTTTATTTATATATTTACACCTTGATGGAAGTATAACTGCCATACAGTAAACTGCATATATTTGCAGTGTACAATTTTGTAAATTTTGATATGTATACAGCATACAGACACATACACACACATACCCCATGAAAATATCACCACAATCAAGTGAATGAAGATGTCTGTTATTTCTTAAAATTTCTTCATGACCCTTTACAATCCCTCCCCATGCCTCTCACTTTCCCTTCTCCCCTAATCACTGATCAGCTTTCTGTCACTTAAGGATTAGTTTGCATTTTCTAAAACTTTATATAAGTGGAATTATACAGTATATGCTCTTTTTACAATATGGCTTCTTTCACTTCACTCAGAATAATGATTTTGAGATACATCCATGTTGTAGCATTATCAAGAGTTTATTACTATTTATTGTTGGGTAGTATTTCATTGTATGGATGGATATAACATGGCTCATTTACCCATTCACCTGTTGATGGACATTTAAGTTGTGTCCAGTTTGACTTTTACAAATAAATTTTTTATGAACATTTGTGTGCAAGTCTTTGTTTGGACATATGCTTTGATTTCTCTTGGGTAAATAACTAGGAGTAAAAAACTAGTTCACCTGATAAGTATATTTTTAATTTTTAAGAAATTGCCAAATTGTTTTTTAAAGAGATTATACAATTTTACATTCCTATGAGAAGCTTATGAAAGTTACACTTCCTCTACTTACTCACCAAAATTTGGTGGTGTCAGGCTTTTAATTTTAGCCATTCTACTAGATATGTAAAGGTATTACATTGCAGATTTAATTTGCAGTTCACTAAAGGTTAAGTATATTAAGCATCTTTTAATATGCTTATTTGCCATACTAATATCTTCCTTGGTGAAGTATCAAACCTCTTGCCCATTTTTAAAAATTAGGATGCTTGTTTTCTTATTAATGAGTTTTGAGAATTCTTCTATATTCTGGATGCAACTCCTTTATCAGATAAATGCTTTGCTTGTCTTGTACAAGTCTGTGCCTTGTTTTTTCATTCTCTTAACACTGTCTTTCAAAGAGCAGAAGTTTTAATTTTTTAATTTTTAATTTTTATTTTTAAAGATTAATT
>PVKH010033218.1:0-12045 GCA_004027955.1 Chaetophractus vellerosus | reverse complement strand
GTTCTTGCAGTTATAAGTGGTGGTTGTGTAAAGCAGTTTATAAAAACTATTCATTTAAACTTCATCAACCCTAAGAACTATAAAAAGAGATATGCACCATTAACCCTGTTTTAAGAATTACATAAGTATAGAGTGTGGTATATTGAACATACATTTAATCATGTAAGTTAATTCCTTATGCCAAGGGAAAAAAGATGCAGTCCTCTAATTGGCATCTATTTATGGTAGTGGAAAGTGCTCCCAAAGCTAATACTTGTTTTCTAAACATGTGCTCCTATAGCTGCTGATTTGCTGCACCCCTGCCCCCACCATAATTTGTACTACAGGGATAACAGAGTATGAGAACTGCGAGGTGGGTGGGGTGTCTTAATACAGAGAAAGTGCACAGTAAGCATAAGCCAAAATGAGATTTTGGAGAATTAAGTAGATTGATAACTGGGTCAACTTGTACTCATAAATACAGAAATAAATCAGTGTCAGAGTTGGAAATCCAGGGCTCCTCAGATGGTGAAATGAGCTTTCCATTGGACTTTCCATTGCCTTTCCATAAAAGTCGTTTCTCTGTGGCATTGGAGAACTGTGTGGCATCTGTTTAGGTAGTTTGATGGGGACGGCCATGTGACCATGCCTCTCTGAGGATGGCGGCCGGACAACTGGTAAGGCTGCTAAGTCCAGTTACTTGACGTTTCAGCACAGTGATGTCACTGCCACAGGATCCCCTGGCCTCAGTGCCTTTCAATTAGGACCGTGGAAACATTCTGTCCCATCCCAGAACCCTTTGCGGTTGTGCTTTCTACCTGACAAGAGAAATCTTCCTACCTGACTCTCTATCCTTGGGAAGAAAATCCTCACATCTCCTCCTAGTCCTATATTTAGGGAACTATTTCTTCTATAACAACACAGCAACACGAAGGCTTTGCTTTTTCTGCCTTCTGCTCCCACTTACCCAGCAGTTGTCCATTTGGATTTGAGTAGTGGAGCCAGTAGCCTCATCCCCAGGTGGCCTCTGAGCTTTCAGGATTTAGCAGCCAAGATTAAATCTTTTTAATGAATTTTCTGCTGTATTCATTAGGAAGGCACTTGGTATTCATATGTACCCCCTTTGTTTTTGGCCCCGTTTATTTAATAGACAGGATTGTTATCTGCCCATTGGCATATGCATTGCGTTACTGGGTACTTTGCTGAATTTGTTAGCTTGCTACAAGTCCTTCTTAATGGAATGCTTATTATAAATTCATTTTTAATCACATATCTCCCGTGCAGAAGGGGAGAGCTAGTGTGGGAATGGATGCATGGAAGACATTTCCCTGGGGATGTTTAACAATCAGAGGCAGTTATGAAATGGATTGACACAGCCAAATGCTTAGTAAAATAAACTCACAGGTAACAGTTTTGCTATTGATCCTTTATAAATTACCCTCAAGCAGTGAGCTGAAATGAAAATAGGTTATGTGGTTGTAGCTTTCCCTTATTAAGTAGGATAAAATGCATTTTAACTCACTTAGAGGTTTTGCAGGCAGCCTATTGAGTTATATTATCAGAAAGAAACTCAATACATAATAGGTGCGGATGAGGCAGGATGACTTGCAGAAAAATATTCTAGCCCACCTAGACTATCTTTGATTTCTAGTTCCAAAGAAACAGAGGAATAGACACATTGATTTCTTGCTATATATTAGATAATTCTGCTCTGGTTACATAAAGACATAGTTGCATTTTTCAATTTAACTTATATAAAAAGACAAGCAAATACGTATTACCTTGATTTATTTCTGTAAGTAACATAACGATATCGTCTCCATTACTTATAGGAGCATGCTTATCTTGGTTTTGTATTTCAAAACAATTTTATTTATTTATATGGTGTTGTAAAACATCTGGTTATGATGTATGGTAGTTGGTGATCACACTTATTTCCAAATAATGTTAGGGAGAGTTTTGCTTCCGGTAGTGGCTGTGTAAGCTCATCCCTAACTGTCTCTTCTTCAAGGAGCAATTCTAAACTCTGGACAAGATACTAAAAACAACTGCCTGAGTACTAAGAATGAATTAAAGTAGGGAGATTCTGCAGAGGGCAGACACTTGTAAGAGAGGAACAGCATGGGATGATTGTACCATTTTTCTCAGACTTTTCATCTGAGGGCAGCCACAGTTGGCAACATAGGGGATAGCTAAAGCAGTGTGGGAAATGTCACAGTCTTTCTGGTTTGGTGAACTACATAATAATCTTGCCAGTGGCAGCATTGGAAAGTGAGGGGAGACTATCAGAAAGGAGAGATCCAGAGAGGGGGAACCGCAAATTCTGCGTATAACGTTTGCCTAAATCATTGGCTGAACCCTGATCCACATATGTGTCAGGCCAACTCCAAACAACTCAGCTAAGGATAAAAGAACTGAATTGAGATTTGAGCTCTTAAGCTCAAATCAAATCAAGAGATAGAGTTTCTAGTTGGGGTCCTGAAACAGAAAAGTCAACATTCTTGGGAGGAATATAACACATTCCAGAATAGTCTCCACACATAATATTAAAAACATCAAGGTTATAATCCAACATCTGACAGAAGAGGAAAATATGACCCATTCTCGGTGAAAAAAGATCATCAGTGGAGACCAAACCCAAGATGACGCAGTTGTTGGAATTAGCAGACAAGTATTTTAATGCCTCTATTATAGCTCAGCTCAGTGATAGTAACACAGTGGTTCTCAAAGTGTGGTCCCCAGACCAGCAGCTTCAGCATCACCTGAGAAATTCTTGTTGAGTATCCACATCCTCTGGTCCCACCCCAGATGAACCGAATCAGAAAATATCTGAAATAAGCAAATTCACTAAAGGAGTTAATAGAATAGAGATGTCAGGTAAGAGTCAGTGACCTTGAACTTTTGAGATAGAATTTATGCAATCTAAATAACAGAGTGAAAAAGAGAGAGTGTGTGTGTGGTGGGGGAAATGAACAGAGCCTTGGGGATCTGAGGGACAACATCGTGTGCGATTGGAGACCCAAAAGAAGTGACAGCAGAGATTGGCATAAAAAAGTATATGAAGAAATAATGGCTTAACATTTTCTAAAAACTAGCTGAAAGATCTGCATGTACAGGTTTAAGAATCTTGGTGAATCCCAAGCAGCATAAATTCTAAGAAACCCAACTTGGTCAGATTGCTGAAAAGCAAACATAAAGAGAAAAATCTCGAAAGCAGCCAGAGAAAAAACGATATATTCCAAATAGGGGAACGACAATTTGAATAACCACAGGTTTCTCCTCAATGACAACAGAAGCCAGAGAATAGTGGGCAAAAGTCTTTAATTCTATATCCAGCAAAAATATGCTCCAAGAATGAAGATAAAAATTGCCGCTTTACCGAAGAAGGCACGTAGATGATGAAGGAACACATGGAACATCATTAGTTAGTAGGGAAATTGCAAATTAAAACCACAATGAGATACCACTGCACATCTATTAGAATGGCTAAAATTTTAAAAATGGATTTGCCAAGTGCTGACAAGAATGCATGCCACCTGGAACTCCGCTGTGTTGCTGGTGGGAATGCAAAATGTTATAGCCACTTTGGAAAATACTTCAGCCGTTTTTTATGAAATTAAACATACACTTAACATGTGATACAGTGATCCCATTTGTAGTGAAATGAAAACTTAAGTTCACACCACATCTTTTACCTGAATGTGTGTAGCAGCTTAATTCGTAATCACCCCAAACTGGAAACAACTTAGAAGTCCTTCAACTGGTTAAATTGATAGACGTTTTCCATTGTACATCTGTACAGTGGAATATTACTCATCAATTGAATAGAAATAATTACCAGTACCTACAGTAGCACGGATGAATCTCAAATGGATTATGTTAAGTGAAAGATACCAGATCCCAAAGACTACATATTATATGATTCCATTTTGATGACATTATGGAAAAAGCAAAATAATCAGAAAAGAATACAGGTCAGTGGCTGCCAGGGATTGGAGAGGGATTGATTACTAAGGGTCAGTGCTGGAATATTTTGAGGGGGAAAAGGAACTGTTCTGTACTTTGATTGTGTTTATGGCTGCCAGACTGTCTGCATTTGTCTACCGGCCCTAACTTCATAGAACTTTACACCAAAAAGAGTGAGCTTTAGTATATGGACACCTTTTAAAAGTGAACAAAAAAGGAAATAAAAACAAGAAAAAAGAACAAAGATAAAATAAAGACAATTTCAGATGAATGAAAACCAGGAGAATTCATCACCAGCAAACCTGCCCTATAAGAAGTGCTGGTGGGGCCGACTGGATAGCCCAGTGGATAGGGCGCCGGCATACCACATGGGAGGCCCCGGGTACGGTTCCCGGGGACCTCTCCTGGCGGGCAGACCGCCTTGAGAATGGCAAGCCGCCATGGGCAGGCCAGAGCCGCCGTGGGCAGGGCAAAAAAGCTGCCACGGACAGGGCAAGGGCCGCCGCGGGCAGGGCGGGTTGCCCGTGAATCGAGCACGGCCAAGCGGGGAAAAGCCGCGCCTGCGCGGTGACCAAGTCTCGGCGCGTCGCCGCAGCGGCGGGGGAAGGGGAGATATGTAATAAAATAAATAAATCTTTAAAAATAAATAAATAAATAAATAATAAAAAAAAAGAAGTGCTGGAGGGCATTCTCCAGGCTGAAGGGAAATGACGCTTGATGGGAACTTGGTCCTGCCAACTCCAACTCACTTAAATATGTCCTAGTATAATTCTAGTGAGGCATATAGGGTAGTGGAAGAAATGATTTGTCCTTCCGCAAAGTAAGGGTGTATAAGAACTGGAAAGGGAGACTGCAGTCATTTACGTCTTTATTCTCTTGCCCTTTTAACAGATATCATCAGGCACCTGCTGTGTGCCAAGCATAGTTCTAGATTCTAGGATATAAAAATAAAGAATACATGGTTCTTTCTGTACAAATGGTGAGAAAGACAAACATACAAACATGCCTGTCTAATAAATAAGATATCGTGTGTATTACTTCGGTTTCTTCACTGCCCAGCCCTGTGGCTGCACGTTATGGTGCTGTGATAGCTACTGGCTCAGTGTTAGTTCCGTTTGTCTTTCAGACATCATTCAGTCGGGGCTTCACGAAGAACATGAAGCTTGAAGCTGTCAACCCCAGGAATCCAGGAGAACTCTGTGTGGCCTCCGTTGTCAGTGTGAAGGGCAGGCTGATGTGGCTTCATCTGGAAGGTAGGCACAATTAGAATTCGTGTCTCTGGCATGCATTGGCAGGGTCTAGAAGAATTCAGCACTTTACATAAGTGTCCCTTTTGATTCCCCTTTATTTAAACAGACCTTAAATTATTCAGTGTTCTTAAGTAAGTGAAACTAATCAAATATGAATTCATTCAGAGGCTCTCATCTTAACTAATAATTTCATGAAATGAGATGCTGGTGTGATAATTATGTTTGGAACACAGTGGTCTTTTTACATCTATGATCATAAAAGCTAATGTCACAATTAAATTAATATGAGTCACTGAGACTGGTATTTGAGGTCTTGTTTATTGTGAGGGTAAAATTATATATTTGCATTTTAATGTGAATAATGCCTTTCTAGTTTAGTTTCTTCTGTCGGTGTTTCATTTTTCCTTAAAATAGTAAGTGGAGGATGGCTTTGTAATGAACAGGATTGAGGCTTCTTTGTCCAATATTGTTTAAATTATTCCTAATAGCAACAGTCTATTTCCGAGCATTCACAGAAGGATGTATCTTTGTGACCAGAACCTGGGTCAGATTTTGGATTTAGGTAGAAGACCATATTTTTCCAGATGTAACATCTTCAATGAGAAATAATTGTAAAGGATTAGATCTCTAAGTTTTTCCCATTTTCCTATGATTTATAATTCCGTGGTTTTTTTTTATATACTTCAGAGCACTTCAAATGTATTTGGAAATGGAGACTAATGAATAATATAATTATGTTACATCTCTTGGTATATGGTTTAAATTTTATGACCTACTCATACCACACCACTGGAAGAGAAAACTTGGAAGGTCATTGTTGGTTCTTTTGATAATTGCAGAATTGTTGCTAATATCTTCTCCCTCCTTACTTCCTCCATAAGTCTTATAAATATTGTAGCCCAAGAGATCGGGAAAGGTAGAGAACAGTAATTTTACCTGGATGTCCCTTAATTCCCAGAAAATAGTTTAAAACATAACTATGGTTTAGGGTTTCAAAATCGATTTGAAATAAATGGAAATTCTCAAAAAGTTGAGTGCTTAATTCATGGATTTTCAAGCAGAATGGCCTCCAGTTGGAATCAACCAGCATGTAGGTAGAGGCTAAGTGGTGGTATTTTCCTTGGCTACAGGAATAGAACATGACTTTATTTTCCTTATTTACATATAAAGTCGAATCATCTGCTCTTGGGAAAACACAATCCTTTCTGTAATTCCCAGTTTAACTTGCCATCTAACACCACACCGAACCATATTGAGAAATTGGAATCTCATTTACATTATTAACTTGAAAACAAAAAAGGTAAAGTTAGAAGCCTGTGTTCCGTCATTATTATTTAGCACATTATGGTTAACATTCTTTGACAGTCATTATTTATTTAGCAGCTTTTACTTTCAGAGAGCCTTACAGCTGTTAATTACCTAACACAGACAGCAGTAAGAGTGTCTTGATTTTTATAGGTGGAGAAACCAGCTGAGCCATTAAGACATGCCTGGGGTTCAGTTTCATTGCTCCTGACATCTTCTGTGTTGCGTAATTCACCAGACCCCGCAACGCCCCACTTTTTAGAAAGAATGATGAGCAATATTCTGTGCAAATTTAACACTTTTGACAGTAGTTGCTCCATTGGCTGGTCTTCTTGGGATATAAATTTTTGCTTTTTATAGCAGAGAAATGTACGTTGGCTCACGTCAGCCCTTTTTCTTATTCCCCAGAGTGCTGTCATCCTGTAATAATGAAAATTAGTTACCATTAGGAATCAGATCAGAAAATAGATTGTCCGGTTTTCCAGACCTCATATATTTTTTGAAAGTGTTTTAAGCAATCTGTTGGATATCATCTATCTGGAATCACTGGCCAAAATCATGCATCTGTCTTATCACCTAAAAAATATTATACACACAAATGAAGTAAAATCCAATCAATCTCCTTGGTCTTGCTTTGATTTTTTTTTTTTTTTTACCTCTTACTGAGCATTTAACTTTTAAAGTGACAGCATAAACTTTCTCATTATTCGCAGTGCTCTGTGTATAGTGTTTACTTTCCTTAGACATGGGAATAAAAAGATAGAGATTCTCTATGGTCGCTTGGTGGCTATTAAATTATTTTTATAATGACAGTCATTCTGATTATAGGCCATTTACATGACACTTGAAATTCATAAAGTACTTTATAACAGTTTTATTAGTTATTTTTATGCATTACATCGATTTGAAGTATTTTCAACACATGGCTGATTGACCACTTTTAGGTCTTTAAAGTGATCATTTTTGTTTAATATTTGACTTCTCTTGGAGTCAGATAGTTCTTTAAGTATCTATAAAGGAGTGTCTGAAGAGGGAACAATGAACAAAATACATGAGATTAATGTACTGTTATTTTAGGTACATATTTGAAAATACTTTCAAGTTCTCGCAAACTGCTGATAGTGAGGACAATTTGTGATGATGAGTTTTGTTCCACTGCGTTCTCGTATATTAATATTCTGCTTTAGTTTATCATATCTACTATTATGGGCATAACCCACAATATCATAAATTACTTTTCAGTTTTAATGCCTCTAGCACTGCAGCCACACGGGACTAATCACATATAGAGACTAGCACACACACTCATCTGTGTGCATTTCCCCAGATCAAGTAACTTTACATTCATTTCAAATTTTTTTATTATGGGGTCCAGTATTCTACTTGATCTCACAGCTCTTTAACTCCTTACATGGATTTTCATCAGTTTCTCCTGTTGAGATCCATTTTCTGTGGATCAATTTTCCTGGACACTTTTTAAAACACATACACAATCATAGCTTTATTCAAATGAGACCAAATAGGTTTCTAGCCCCAGATTCCAATGGTTAATGCAAGAGAGTGACAAGAACTTTGAATCGTTTAGCTTTTCACCCAGAATTCCACGGGGGAAGTGAGATTTTTATTGACAGGTGTTTTTTTCCCCCATGATTTTAAACAATCATAACACTTGATGTTTAGGCACTTTCATAATAATTTTCCAGTTTATCTTGTTTGAGCCTCACAGACCTGGTCATTTTGCAGGCAAGGATATTAAGATGTGAAAAGCTCATGGTTTATGCAACTTCAAAGGGTTAGTCAACAGAGTAGGCACTCCTGTTTTCTAGTAGCACAGCCACTTTGCCTCTGATTTGTGTTCTTTATTTTCTTTGACAAAATCCTTAGGTCACCAGTCTTGGGCAGTATGAAAAATGTGCATATAGTTGATGGTCATCTCAACTGCAAGCAGTCAACTCAAGGAAAAATGAGATCTGTGGTCCTCCTAGGACTTTATATAAGATTGAATTCCTCTAAATGCAACAAAATAATTAATAGTGACTCAAACTATTGCTTCTCAAACTTTAACATCATATGAATGCCCTGGGAATCTTGTTAAAATTCAGATTATGAGTGATTAAATGGGCAAGGGTGGTGGGTTGCCGGCTGCGATCCTTTGTTTTTGCTAAACTGCCATATGATACCATTGCTGCTGGTTGTTGATCTCACTTTTGGAGGCAAGGTGTTTATCTCAAGCAGCAAAAATATGAGGGCAGCTAGAAGAGAACTGATATGTCAGTTTGAGGATTTTATAATTAGACTTCTCTCTTCTCTTGCCATCCTTTGAGTTTATGTCCTTTTACTCATGATTACAAGTTGGCTGCTATACCTCCAGACATTGCATCAGAGTTTCAGGAATGAAGAAGATAGGGATGAAGGTGAATGTGTCTGTGTTGTTTACAAAGCTTCTTAATGACTTATGCTTAAATATTATTGGCCAGAACCATGTCACTTGGCTGCCACTTGCCCCAAAGAAGCTAGGAAGTTGAATATTTTTAACTCTCTAGTCTCTGTAGTAAAGGAAAACAAAGGAGTAGACATTGTGACTGACTGTGAGCAGCCAGTCTGCTGTGTCTGCTACATTTATCAACAAAACAGAGATGAACAGAAGATTCAACAAAAGTTTCTGTCAGATGAAGTGCATGTAGTTAGAAAAGGGATTGAGTTTAGAGATGTTGGTGAAAGCACAGAGGAATGGGGAGGTAAAGTATTTATATGCCTTCTAGCAGACACTCTGTCCTTCAAAGGCATCTCCTAACTCTAAAAGCTTCTTGTCTTTGATCCTGCAATGCTGCTTTGTGTTGCTAACAGAGTAGAAGGTTCTTAAATTGACTAATTCAAGGCCATTTACTCTTTTGGCCCTGCAGTACTCCCAGCTGGAGAAGGCATTGCCAACATGCAGTATGGCGCCATGAGATCCATTTAGCATGAGAAAGGTGAAAAAATTAGGTGATTTCTGGTCTCTCCTCTAGACCTAACCTTATGACTCCATAAAGAGTGGGGCCATCTTGAATTGAATGTGAAGAAGCTTTGGGAGACCATAATCTATTGAAAAAGGCATACTGGGAAGATCCTTGATGAATGATAAAATAGTAGAATAACCATTGACATAGTTTTGGTAGGTGCTGGTGAATTTGACAAGAGTATGTTGTCCTTGATTTTTGGCCCCTGAGGATAATTTCTGAGAGCCCAGTCTTGGCCAAGAGATGAGAACTCCTAAAAACTATGGTTTAGGGCTCCTGGCGAAAAGCATATTTGTTTAAGCTTGGCACACTGGAAAGTTTCTCTTAGTTTCTGAAGGTCATATGGTGCATGAGAATGGAATGTTGCCTTGGAAAGTCACTGTGAAATGATCAAAGAACTTTTAAATGTAGTCTATACTTAGTAGAGTGCTAGAAAACTGAAGGAATAAGGCGTGACTCTCATTGGTAACATTTATTTCGAGTGAACAGCATAATATTCCATCTGTCTGTCTTGTTGATCCAAACCTGGTCACCTAGCAGGTATATAAAAACCTCTTAGGATGGGGGGGGGGGAATGAGCACCTGTTTTAATTGGAGAATTAATTGAGGCCACAGGAAATCTATGCAAGGGGTTAGCCTCCTTTGTTTTCTTTGCTAGGGAAAAGAGTCCGTGGACTCCTACTAGAAAAAAGGGAAAAAACCCTCTATGGGTTTTCTTGCCAGTGTGTAGCAGTCCATTTCTTCTCTTGACAGAGGGTGTGTAAAGGAGCTAGGCTGAGCTGTAGGTTATAAAGCCACATCCGAAGTTACTTCTTGGACACCTCCTCCATAGAAGACACTGCACTGGAGGCTGCAGGGGATACAGAAATGAACACAGCTCCTTCAAAGAAGGAAGCTAAGAAGTGTTAGTAACACCAGTCTACTAGGTAGAAAGCAAGATGGGGATTTAGAAGGGGAGATCCCTCCAGTGGGGGAATCAGGACTGTGGAGGAGGTAATATTTGAACAGGGGCTCTAAGGATGGGTAGTATAGGAGAAAAAGCTGTCAAAGCTGTCAATGACTTTCAAACCTAGGTGATCAGAGGGTGCTGAGGTCCTTTGGAGGAACTAGGGGAATGGGGGAAGGGGAATAGGATTTGAAGGGCACATAGATGTGAGTTTGGACTCTTTGAGTTTTAAGGTGAGGGTATGACTTCAGGTGAAGATGAGCAGGCAGCTGGAATTTCAAAGCAGAAGCCACACTTCTGCTTTGAGGGATGGTGACCAGAGGATTCATTTAAACTGGGAGCGTTCTAAGAGCGATGGGAAGTACTCATCAGATGGGACACTGGGCCGACAGGCTTACCCTGGACTCTCCCAGGTGAACTGGGAATGCAAGCTGACCAGAATCCAGAACATCTGCAAAGCTGTAATTGCCGCCAAGGCCGGCTGTAGTCTGACAATTCGGAGCTAGATAGCACCACGTTCCAACGGAAGCTCTGCCACTAACACGTGGCCTTGAACGAGTTGCTTCATCTCCCTGGGCCCCGATTTCCTCATTTCTAAAATGGCGATAACCTAATACTCATGCCAGGGGCTTGGTTTGAGTGTAAAGCAGCTCGCACAGGTCCTACTTAGCCCAGCAGAAGCCTCCAGGAAAGGCTGGGTATCATTTTTATATATATATTTAAAGCCACTGGAAGAGTTTGCCAGGAGTAAGAATGAAGGGAGAACACTCAGCCAAAGAAAGAAGTACAGAGTGATGGTGCCTCCTTTTTCCAGACACGTACTATGGTTTTCATCTTCCCTGAGCTGCTTTCTGGGGGCCTGGCGGTGGCTGGGGACCACCAGACAGTGGCTACAGAGGGTGCCTGCAGGACGGAGCATTTATACCCACATCTGGGTGGGAGCAAGCCCCGGTCAGAAAGGAGTGGAGCAGGCATGGGAGAAGAGAAGCAGGCAGGGTTCACCGTGTGGGAAACCAGCATCGGTGAGAATAAAACCTGTGAGCAAAGTGACCTCTGGTCCCAAGGACGGACCTGTGCTCTCTGCAGAGTTTCATCCTGCAACTGTGGCTCGATGTCAGGTGAAGTTCGGAGCCCCGAGGGTGGTCTCTTTGCCCGTCGGGCCGCCTGGATACGGTGCGTCATGGTCTCAGGGAGGGATTCCACTGTGAGGTTGAGCAGAGCAGAGTGGCGTAGAGGAAAGTGAGAATTGATGCTGAAAGCCAGTAAGTCATAACCAACTTTGCCACCTTCGGGAAAACTTGACTTTATGGATGTTTCATGGAGGTAGCTGAAACACAATAGAAATCATGTTTGCAATTAAAACAACAACAACAACACAAAACGTGCCATGTTAGCTCCACATGTTAGGTTTGGGTACGCAGGCCATGGGTAGACCAGATGAACTCACTGGAACTTCTTCTGGCCCTTATATAGCAAGTGCCACACTCTTTTTATCACTAGTAATTACTCTTCCTGTCTCCATTCTTCTCACAGTCTAGTTTTTCTTTACCTCTTTTTAAGGAGGGTAGATATGCATGCTCCTTCTCTTGCTTGGCTGGTT